>VXAX01007761.1:311643-423350 GCA_013399835.1 Leptocoma aspasia | reverse complement strand
CCATTGGCCCGTCGGGGGCGGGCATGCAAATGAAGGCGGGGGCGGAGCCGCCGCCGTGACGCGCAGATGGGACGGGGAGGGCCCGGGGCCAGGGCCCGGAGGTGTGCCGGTGCCGGTGCCGGTGCCGGTGCCTGTACCGCAGTGTCAGCACCGATACCAGCACCGTGCCAACCCCAGCACCGCATCCAGTCCCAGTGCCAAACACCTGTCCAGTACCAACACCCGTACCAGGCCTAGTTCCAGCATCAATATCACTGCCTGTGCCAGCACCAGTCCCAGTTCCAAAACCAGTCCAAGTACCTGTACCAGTACAAATGCCAGGCCCAGTGCCAGGATCAATACCAGTTCAGTGCCAGTCCCAGTCCCTGTCCCCATACCTTTACCAGGCCCAGGCCTAATTCTGGCATCAGCCCCAATTCCAAAACCCGTCCAAGTACATGTACCAGTACTAAAACCAGTAGTAGGCCCAGTTCCAGTTCCAGTCCCAGTCCCAGCCCAAGCAGCAGTACTAGTACCAGTAGCAATCCCAGTTCCAGATTCACCATCAGTACTAGTACTGGTATCAATCCCAGTTCCAGTTCTGGTACCAATAGCTGTTCAGGTACCTGTCCCTGTAGCTGTACAAGTACCAGGCCCAGTTCCAGTCCCAGTATCAGTGCCAGTCACAGTTTCAGTTCCAGTGCCAGTACCAGTAACAGTAACAGTCCCGGTCCCAGTTCCAGTACCTGTACCGGTGCAGTCCCTTGTGGCACCAGAGCTGTGACACCATGCTGGTGCCAGGCATGGCAGCAGATGTGACCATCACACCGTGCACGGCGTGGGTCACACAGAGCAAACAGGGCAGCAATAAGAGGCTGCTGCAGGCACTCGGGGCCCATGAGCAGCTTTATGCCACAATGAGGTCTGGAAGCAGCAGCAGCAGCAGCAACAGCTCTAGGACCAGTTAGTAAGAGAAGCCACAGAGCTGAGCGTGGGTCAACCCAGCCCTTTGGTGCAGACGGTCTAGGAGGGGAGCTGCTGGGTGGAGAAGCTGGCAGTGACATCAGCTACAGCACTCTGCAGTCAGCCAGTGGCCTGGTGACTTCCAAAACACAGGCAGCCCTCATACATGTGTGCAGTCATTGCAGCACATCCTGCAGTGAAGGATTTTCATTGAGCAGCATGCCAAGAGCAACACAGGTGGAGTGAAAAATGATTAATTTCTCGAGTTCAGAGGGAGTGTCAAACAGGATGTTTATCCAGATTCTGGCTGTGCTGACCTTGCCTCTGAACACAGAGTTAGAAAAGGTTATTTATTTGAGTTTAAAAGTCAAGCAGCCCATGGTGAATCACTGGAGGTATTGCACCGGCATGAATATAATGCTTCTGATATGAAGGAGATTTCTGGAAGTAGAGCCATCTTTTTTCAAGTATGTTATTTGTATTGACATTTTTGGAAAGCACATGAAGTTTGTTGGGACGTATCCTGCCTTGCTTTATGGATCTATACAGAGGCTAGAAGCAAGGAAGGATTCTGTTACCACTTTAGCTGCTGAATGTCTGTTGAAAAATCTTTTTTTTTGACTGAAAAGATGCTGACAATGCTTTAAGTCTAATGTGGGCCTTTTTGAGTAATTTATTTCTATTGCTATTACTGTCTGCTGTGTATTTTTAAAATCAGGGTCATGCTTTTTGCAGAATTTGTGTATTTGAAGTTACAGGAGCACAATGCACAGCTTTCTGGCAGCCAAAAGTTTTAAAGAGGTTTCTGCTGCGATGCCTTGAAGTGTGGGATAGAGTTGAGATTTTTGTTGTGTGTTTTTTCCCTTTCTTTGTATGTTTAGACTGATAATTAATAAGGGAGCATAAACCTCTCTTGCGACAAGAATATCTTCATTGCATTGAAAACATAGCCTGTTATGAGACTGTATTCTTAGGAAGCTGCATGCTAATGCCAGACTCCTTAAGGCAACAACAACATAAAAACCTTTCAAATCCAAAGATTTCTGTGGCTATGTGATGTACTGTCTGCAGACTAACAGCCTATCTGAAGAAAACTTAATTGCATTAATTGATTTTCATCAGCCTCTACTTCAAGCAGCAAAAAGGCAGAAAGTGGAGAGGTTTGGCAACATGACTTGAGTTACAAACCCATTCTTGCAGGGAATGATCAAATGGAGGTGAAAGAGAGAACTCCCTGGTAGTGCCTGGTACATAAATTGTAGGATCATGGAACAATTTAGGTTTGAAAGGACCGATAAAGTTCTTTAATCCAGTCTCTTTACCAAAGCAGGCCTTACTTAAAATCTAGATTAGGTTGCTCAATTCTGTCACTCTATTCAGCAACATGAAACGCAGAGACAAACGCAGCCAAACCCGAGAGAAGGCAAAGAAGAGAGAAACTTTATTTTGGTTTTCACATTATATAGAGTTCTGCAAACGACCATCGATTGGAAGGTGAAGTTACCACCTCTCCAACGACACTGGTCAATGACAAAGTCCATCAAACCTTTCTCCTCCCAGGAGAAGGAATGAAAAACAAAAGGACAGTTAGAAAAACGTGTATGTTTACAAAAAACAGCGTGAGAAACTCCATCACAAGAATAAAAACATCAGAAGGCTGAAAAGTGAGAGTGACACAATTCCTCATTCAAACTTCTTTTTTCCCTCTCCAGGCATGTCTGCTGAACTGTTTTCAAGGGCAAGAAGCTTTTGTCCTTCTGTCCATTCCCAAATTTCTTGTGTTGCAACTTGTGCACATTGACTCTTTCAGTGTAACCCTGTGAGGTGAACTCCCTCAGTCTTCCTGACAGTGCCTTTCCCTGGGTAGGAAAATAACAGGCACAGTGTCTCCAAGCTGGTAAAAGCTACCTGAGAGAAATTATAGTCAATTACCCTAGGACAGTGCTTTTTAAATTGTATCAGACAGGGGATTAAAAGAGGATTCAAGTTGAAATGGACCGTGGTCATCTTTGTGGAGGGCCACAAAGGTGTTCCAAGAGCTGGAGCACCCCTTTTCCATAGACAAATGGAGTTGGAGCTGTTAGCCTGGAGAAGAGCTGGTTCCAGGGAGACCTCATTGTTGCCTTCTGTCCTTGGAAGTGTTCAAGGACAGGTAGGGTGGGGCTCTGAGCAACCTGGTTGAGTGGAATGTGTCCCTGCCCATGGCAGGGGGGTTGGAACTAGAGGATCTTTAGGGTCTCTTCCAACCCAAACCATTCTACAATTATACGATCTAGGATAACCTCCTGCTTAAATCAGGGTCAACTATGAGATCAGGTCATTTTGTTCAGGACTGTATCCAGTCAGGTCTTGAAAACTACAAGGATACAGACCACACAACCTCTCTAGCCAACCTCTTCCAGTGCTTGATACTTGACTCTCACTGGTGTGAAAAATTTTTCCCTATATCCTCTCCTTACAGATAAAGCTTTCTGCCTCTTCTCCTACCACCATGCACTACTGTGAGGAGCCTGGCCTGGTCTTCTTAACCTCTGCAGAAGGAATCTTCTGTTGGAAGATTGCAGTTAGTTGCTCCCACCCAAGCCTTCTCCAGGCTAACCAAGTCCATCAGTTTCTCCTCACAGGATAAGTGATCTGGCATTCTGACTGTCTTGGCACTCCTCTGCTGAAATTGTTTCAGTTGATCAATTTTATCAGCCTTTCGTATATTGACGAGCCTCAAACTGGATGCAGTATTTTAGAGGGGGTTAAAAAATCCTAGTATTCCTTTCTTTTGAGATCCTGAATGTGGTCCTGCTATTTTATAGCCAAGGGTGCAGTTGTCCCCCACTGCCTCCAGGGCACACTGTGGGATCACATCCAGCTTTCCATCTACCAGGACCACGTTGTCTTTTCAGAACAGTCGCTCACCATTTCCTAACCCATATTGTTGCAAGTGCAGAATTTTGCCTTTGTCCATTTTCAGTTTCATATGGTGCCTCTGAGCCCACTCCTCCAGCTTGTCTGTGTCCCTCTGAAGAGCTACTCTCTGCCCTTGAGTGTATGAACTAAGAAAAGACAAGGAACATAAACTGCCATTATACATTCTCCAAGAGGGGAAAGTGTGTGATTCTTTGGTATTTGCCATTTCATAGTAGATTAATTTTTAATAATCAGTGTAGTGTTACATATATGCAACTGAATGATAATGTAAATTATAATGACATATAATTCTGCCAGCATTAACTGAAAGTAAGCAGAAACCAAACAGAACAACCAAAGAAGGAATAAAATATAAACACTCCATGCCCCTCAAAACCCCCCATAACAGTACAATGACCACCATGAAAAGAAAATACTGACAGTGTTTTGCACTTTTTCAGAAAACTTCAAGATTTCATGGTGGGCATGTGTATTGCAGCATAAAGGAAATTGTAGGATGCATGTGATGCCTGTGGTATCCACAAACTTGGACACTCACAAATACAGTTGCCCAGAGGCAAGAGAAGAGATTGAGGAAATACTCTGCATATTACAGAGCATGACATCTGGAGGCCATGGTTGTCCACCTCAAATATGGCATTGGTCTTGAGATGTGGAGGAATCTGTAGAATATTATTTTACATTCTTTCCTTGAAAGTCTCCATCCTCTAGGTTTGTTGTTCAAGGAGCTGTTAGATGTGTCAGGTGATTTTTCTTAACCTGAATCTCCTGCATCCTTATGTTTTCTAGAAGATCCTTTTCTAGCCCTGTTCCTGCTGTGCTTTCCCCAGCTATGCCTATTCTGCACTCTGTGGGAGATGGAAAACATCTCAGTTCTTTGATGCCTTTTTCTTTTTTTTTTGTGATACTGACCGAAAGCCATCATCCCAAGCAGTACATGTTCTACCCCTTATTAATGGAGAATAAAACCCACACCTTAGAGACTTCCTTGTCTCCTTCCACTTTTCTTTCACATTCCTAGATGTTCTTTTTTTCCCTGGTTGTCTCACTCTCATATCCAATACTTCACCATTACTTCTTGGTTGCTAAAAATTGCCAGCTGCCTGTCTCCCTTTACGGGTAGACTGAGCTCCATCATCCCTGGATTGTTTGTTTGGTGTTTGGGTTTTTGTTGTTGTTGCTGTTTGTTTTATTTGTTTGGGGGTTTGTTTTGTTTGTTTTTTGGGTTTTGGTGGTTTTGTGAGTTTGTTTATTTGTTTGTTTGTTGTTGTTATTGGGTTTTTGGAGTTTTTTTTCTGCAGGGAGGAGGAGTCCAGGAAGTTTCCAGATCTTCAGCTGACATTAAGAGAATTTAACTACAAATAGATGCACTTGTAGCAGCTGCAGAAAGCAGAGAGCTTTTAGTTTCTTTGTTTCTCTCTGGAGATGAACATAGAAGACCCATGAGGAACAACACTTTAATAACTGCACTAATTTTTGTCTCCTACCTTTTCTAGGCTGGCACAACATTGCTAACTGCAGCATTGCATGACTGTTTACCTGAGTCAAACCGTCAGAGAATGAGACAACCTCAAAACCAGCACAATTTCTCAGCTATGACACATGAACAGCTGCATGGGGCTAGTTCTCACTGACCCTGCAGTGCTGCTCCCTCTGTGTTGTTCTGACTGAACTTCACTCATCACCCTACTTCCCTTATGTCCTGGTTTAAGAGACAGGTGTCTGCCCAGGAAGGCGGGAAGCTTCCCGGAACGGAAAATATGACCCTCTTCCCTCCAAATTATTAAAACATTGAAACAACAGGGCTTTCAGGCAGAGATAAGGGAAAAGGAATAGCAGTTCTTTACTAGAATATATATAGTAAGGCAAACAAACAACCACAACGGCAGCAACAACAAACAAAACCAGAAACCCAGCAACAGCGTTTTCTCGGCTGTCCGGCACTGCCCCCTGCGGTGCAGTTCCGGTCACGGCCGGCAGGGGCGCTGGTGGCTCCCGGCCGGGCAGGGCGGTGCGGTGATACCTCCGCGCCTGCAGGGGGCGCTGTGGCGCCAGCTCAGCCGCCTCTCCTCGTGGCAATGGCGGCTCCAGCGAGGGGCAAGAGGGGAGATGGCTCCCTTGCAAAACTGACAGGGAGCAGCCGGTCTCAGTGCCACTCCAGGTGGGAGCTGGTCTGTAGCAAACCACAGTGCAACCCCGTCTAGGGAAACAGGTGCCCACTCCCCACACCACACGTGACCGCTCTCCCCTCCAGTTGCTGAGAGCAGAAGGGGCTGAGTCCAGCCCCTGAGTCCCAGCCAAGCCTCAGTTAGCCCCCTGACCTCTCACGGTATCTCTGCATTTTCCAAGAGAAACCCCCCAGCCAGAGAGCTCACTCCCCAGCTACTAGCACCCCTTCTTCCGCAACTGCACCCCTTCTCCCCTCCCCCCACCAGGACATTTCAATGGAATTCCAAGACATCCAGCCATGTCTTTTGTCTCATAAGTATTGTCCATTCATCATCTCCGGAGCAACAAATGGGGAGAAAATTACCTGAGAGAAAGAAACAAAAAAAAAAAAAGAAAGAAAAAGCCTAACCCCTAACACCTTCCTATTTGGAGTATGTATACTGTTTGTTTCCATGCAATGGACTCCATCAGCCTGAGATTTGAATATACACATTAATTCTCTATACAGAGAAAAAAGATTTATCCATAGCCTGATGCATTCCTCTCCCACCATTCATTGCAACCTAGGAAATGATGCAGGGATTAGTTGCAACCTTGTTCAATGTTTGGATATGGCATCCCTGTCCCCCTCACCTCCTAGCGAATAACACTTACGTAGGGAATGGCTTGTCCATCTTTGCTGCCTATGCTGGGCTGGACTATCTCTGAAGAGAGAGGAGCATTTGCAAAGTACTTTTGAGCCCAGTTACATTAGGCAGCACAAGCAAGTACCCATAGTTTCTTCTGTGCCTGGGGAATGTGGTGGGCACGATTGGGATGATCAGAGACAATGCCACATTGCAAACTGTGGGGTTGGGAGACTGTGCTTGTCTAGGAGGTCTGGAGAGGATAGGCATTCATAAGAAGAAGAGGCAAAATTATATTCCACATTTCTCTGGATCCTCATAATGTCTCCATCTACCAGCACTCAAGTGATGTTTAAGAGTATACTGGGGTCTGGCAGGGATAGAGTTAATTTTCTTTGTAGCAGACTGTATGGTGCTGCATTTGGGATTTGTGACTAAAGCAAGCCCTGGTAACATACCTGTGTTCTGGCTATTGCTGAGCACTGCTTGCACAGCATCAAGGCTTTCTCTTAATCCCACTCAGCCCCCCTCAGGGGTACTTGAGAATTTGGAGGGGACACAAACAGGACAGCTGACCTAAACTGACCCATATGATATTGTATGCTCTACAATATCATACACAGTAACAGAAATTGAGGGGAGAGAGATTTTGGGAAGGCAGCCGTTGCTCAGAGACTGACTGGACATCAGTCTGCTTTTGCATCACTGTTTTTTTTTTTTTCCCTTCCTCTTTCCTTCAGTTAATAAACTATATTTATCTCAGCCTGTGAGTTTTCTCACTTTTGCTCTCCCCATCCTGCTGTAGTTTTCAGGGGGGAGTGAGTGAGATGCTGTGTAGTGCTTAGCTGTGGGTAAGGTTCAACCTGCCACAAAGTGAGAAAAGAAAATCTCCAGAGTCTCTCTGGTGTACACACAGCTACAGCACATTCCCATACTCAAATGTGCACACACACATGCATCTGAGCTGTAATCCATGTACTCACCACCCACTGTTCACCTCAGGCTGCTGTGAATTGCCAAGGGATGTACCACCACCACCAGCTGCATCTGCACCACGCCTGAGCCAGTGCTGGGACACTGCTTGGAGATTCCTTCTACAGGGTACAGAGGCACCCATCTGCTGGCCTTTTCATACCACACAGGACCTCCTGATTGCAGGGACGTCGGAGTTGGGGCTGCTGCAGAGAGCACGAAGGCGTGTCTGGACTTTGGTCTGCTCCTCCATGTGTGTACCAGCGTTACTGTCAAGGGACACCTTAGGCAAACCAGGAGTGACTATTGGCAGGGCACTGGAGCCCAGGTGCTGTTCTCCTTGGTCCTGCCAGTGGAGAGGCAAAGCTTGGGCAGGAGAGCCCCCAACCCATGGGTTAAGACCTGGCTGCACAACCAGTGTTGCAGACAGAGCTTTGGCTTTCATGGCAATGGACCCCTGCTGTGAGGAACAAGGACGAGAGCATGTTTTCCAACAGGCTTTCCAGCCTAACTGGGAAAGATTGCCCTAAGGATGCTCTGCATGCAGTGGGGTTCTTCTAGTGTCTCTTCTCCTTTTGTGGCCCTCCAGTGGTACTGTGTGCCCTCCTTGGACTCTTTTAACATCTGCTTTCTTGGTCTCTGTGAAGCTACTCTCTGCTCTCTCAAGGTTCTTTCAGTCTTTCTGCTGTATTTTCTCACCTCTCCAAGGCTACTGTATGATCTCTAGATCTCCTTCTTGCCTACGTTTTTCCACCTTTCTGAGGCTAATCTTTGTTATCATTTGGATTTGCAGACTTTATGCTGTTTTCTTCTCCGAGGTTCTTTCCTGCTTTCTTCTAATCTCTCAGTATCTGCAAAGCTACTTTGTTATCTGGGACTCTCCCAACCTCTCCACTTCTTCCCTAGCCTCTCCAAAGCTGCTTTGGCTGTCTTTCAATTTCTTCCTTACTCTCACTGAGGGGACTTTCAGTCTTTCTGCTTGTTTCATATCCCACTCACCCTTCAGCCCCTCTTTCTGAAGTTTGACTGGATTTTCTGGGGCTGTTTTAGTCTTCCTTCAAGGTTCATGGCGTCTCAGCAGCTTCTCTTCTTTCTCCTGAGACTTTTTCAGCCTTCATGCTTGTTTCTTCCCTTCTCCAAGGCTATTTTCTGTTGCTCTTTTAGCCTCTCCCTCCCTTAGCAGCTGCAGGCATACACTCCTAGAGCACTTTCAGAATCTCTGATACTCTCTTGTTATTGTTCAACTCTCTTGTGTGTTCATCATGGTTCTTTCAGGCTTTCTACTAGTTTCTTTGCCTCTTTCTACTTTGTGTTCTCTGAGTCTTTTACAGATTTTTGGCTCATTTTCCCTTTTTTGATGCTACTCTTTGGGGCACTATCAGTCTTTCTCCTCCCCCCCCCTTTTTTTTAATCTTCTCTTGAGGCCACCCTTGGTAATGCTGAGTAGTCTGGAGCTCTGTTAATAGCTCTGATACTTTCTTGTTATCACTGAGCCTCTTCTGTATTCTCTGAGGGGGTTCTTTGCCTTACCTCTTTCTTTCTTGGCCTCTGACACTGCTGCATTTTGTTTTCCTGAGCACTTACAGACTCTTCCCTTCCCTGAGGCTAGTTTATGCACTCAGAATCTCTTTTGGACTCTCCGTTGCTTTGTTCACTTCTGCTCGGCTCCTGTTTCATCTGGGGATCCTTCAGCCCATCTTCTACTTTCCTGGCATTTGGAGGGCTATTCTGTAATCATTCTCTATCTGAGTTTTAATCAATGTTCACATTTTGTCTGAGACTTCTCAGTGTCCTCTGGATGTCCTTCAAGCTCTCTACTATTTTGTCCTCACTTCAGGTATTCTGTGTTCTCTGGGACCCTTGCAATCTCTTTCCTGTATCAGGCTCTCAAAACCATTTTTCCATTATTTGGGGATTTTCCACACATTTTCCTGTTTTAATATTGTTTTGAAGGATGAGAGAGGACTGGGGAAGGTGAGATGGAGGCAGGGGAGAGGAATCTTTTCAGAAATGAAACAGCTTCAAGAGCTCTGGATTTCAACTGCAGTGGGTCAGGAATAGATCTCTGTGAGTCACCTTTTGGAAATTGTTTTTTGTCCCTTTCTAGTTTTAGTGGTGGAGTTAGAAGACAAATGAGCTGAAAGAGGCACCTTTTAAAAAATCCTTTATTTTTATATCATCCTAGTAAAAATCTTTTATATAAAGGCGAAAGTAGGTATTGCATAGAAGAAACACTGGTGCAAATATCACCCGGTGGGAATGGCATGTTGTTTCTTAGTGTCTACTCTCAACTGCACAACAGATGGCTAGCCTAGAGGCAAACATCTCCAGGTTTCCCCATGCCAGCTACAAGATGAAGCTCCTCAACTTACGGAAAGAAGTTATATCAGAATTATGTGTGGCCTATTCCATGCTGCTCCCAAGAATCATCTACTGGGAAAACATATTTTTCCTCCTTACCTCTTCTATGCCTGACCGATACGTCACCCAGGAAAGACCACGAGGATCAGTCTGGCTGCCTTCTGTGCTTGCACCCTCCCTGTGTGTGAGTTGGTATTTCGTGCATAGAAATGGAGCAGGTGGACACAGGATAGGAGAGTTGGCCTAACGCAGCCATAGTCCAGGAACTCAAAGCATGACATCTCCAAGGCATCTTCTGTCATCTTGGAGACATTTATGTCATTGTCTTTTAGCATTTCACATGCTACTCAGCTATGGGCACTTTTTTTGAGCACCTTCCACCTGGGCTTCCTGTGGAGCCTGTTCCTACAAACAGCCTTGGTACGACCAGGAGTGAGCAGAATTCACTGCTAATTCACACTTCATCAGCTTTCGAATAGAGCTTCTTCAGGCAGTTCTCCTGTTCTGTCTCTGCGTAAGTTCTAGGCAGCTCCCGGGCATGAAGGACAGTAAGACAGCAGGTATGCTACAGTCTGAAGGAACACTCAGGGAAACAGCACTTTCACAGACTTGAACTGTGCTTTCATGAATTAGAGATACAGGGAGGTATGCATTTATACAAATCAGTATTTGTGTATATTAAAGATACTTTTACTCAGTATCAGTTTTTATTTAAAAACATGCTAAAAACTTATAGTTAAATAATCAGAGTGACATTTGGGGAAAACACACAGGCAGCCACCCACCAGCATAAGCAAAAAAAAGTGCATACATAGATGAGCCAAAGCTCCCTTTGACCAATTTACAGGATAATTAGTGCCTTCTCTGACAAACTGACTGCTGCCAACCTCACACTTCCCAGAGCTGTTTTTTGCTGCCTGGAAAGTGGTGTTACCTTTCTGCTTCTTTGAGGATGTCTGTCATCACCTCCCACATCAGAGAGTCAGCTAGAGACACAAATCAGTCCTGCTTTTGACTCCTCTCCTGTAGGTGGCTTCATAGAGATGAATACATGAAGCTCAAGTAACTATCTCACTTAATACTGTGCTTAAAATGCCTAAAGTAGTCATTAGAAAAAGATTTCAGGATCTATGCTTCTAGATCGTGAAATGGAATGAAGCATTCTAGAAAAATAAGTTTGGATGGAAGGCAAAGTAGCTGAGTCTGCAACTACACATTTCATCTCTGAGTTACTCATAAACATCTTTTATTTCCTTATTACTTTCACTAATATATTTTACCATTTTTGTACAAAAAAACTGACTGCAGATTAAAATTTAAGATGTGGCAGGTATCACTGTGCGACCCAAAAGGACAGAGATGATGCTCCTACTCAGCCCTGCACCTGGCTCTTTTTGAGCACCAGAAAATCTAGAGAAAGCTAAGCACCTCTGCCCAAAGGGAGAATGCAGTGGAGCCATCAGACAAAAACGATCCTGTCTTTTCTTGCAAAAATGGGAACACATCTTAGCAACTTTGGATACAGTCTTACATGTAGCAGCAGATACACTGGGCATCAGAGCCCCTTCTTCAACGTGGAACAGCCATCTCCAGTGAGGCTCAGATGCTCCTGGTCCCAATTTTTGTTAGAAATGGAAGTAAAACTGGATTCAGTTTCTGTGCTTTCCCTCTGCTTCTTCCCTGACTCCTTCAAAGGCTATCCAAGTGAAATAGCTGAACCCATATGGCCTTGTCTGCTTCAGTGGGGAACGAGAGCCCTGTGAAACTTGGGCATTGCGCTCATATGGGCAAGGGCTGTGCTCTAAGAATAGTAACCTTCTTCTTCACTACAACCCCCAAATTCATCTCTATCTCCCACACATTCACACTCCTTCCTGTCACAATGATTTCATAGGAACTCAAAAAAGTGACACATAGGCCACACAAAACACTATTGCTGCCAGATGTACAGATGCATGGAGGACTTATTAGGAAGATAAACAGGGGACTAAAACCTCCCAGATATAAAGTGGCTCAGCAGCTATTTCAGCCCACAAGGAAAAGATAGGCTGAATGATACAATGAAAATTACATCTTTTTAGAGCTTGAAGTATCAATATTCAGACTGGACATTAATAGAATCTTGTTTACCAGAGGAGTAGTTTGAGATGGCATGGCTCTGAAAGGCACAAATCTCCGTCCTCAACGGTTTCTGAAACTCAGCTCAATAATGTCATAGTGAACCCCATCTCACCTATGTGTCAATACCTCTTTGAGAGTGACAATGGATGAGGTAATCTTTGAAGGTCGCTTCTGACAGCTGTCCATGCAAAAAGCAGTGTTTCTTTCAGAGCTGAGTCAAGCCCTGATTGAAGGTTAATCAGAGCACCCTCCATTGTCTGAGCCTTTCTTTGTTTCTTCACAAAACAGCCAAAACCTGTAACAATGGGTAAGTGGGGGGCCCTTGCAATGAAGAAGCATTCAAAGTAGAGAAATTAATGTTCAAGTTTTCTAATAGGAATGTTGGTAAAAATATGCATTGAGTAAACTACCCCACTGGATGAACTTGGCGACCTGTCAGCAAAAAACAATTCTGTACTGAAGGTGTGCCAATACAGACCATCTCTGAGTGCTTTTCTGGGAATTGCCCCTTTCCTGCATCATCTGGTCACTCATATTCAAACTGGTGTTTCTAGCCCAGGGAGACAGCTATATTTGGCCTGAGGAAATCCCTACAACAAAGGCCATGGCACGATAATGGTGCCATCAAATTGCCATCCCCTTCCTTCACATCCAACAGCTTGCCATGCCTTGGGCAAACTTTTTGAAGCAGACAACACAGTCAGTGAAGTCTGCTGCCAGTAGGTCAGACTGCAGTCTCTCTCCTTTGTGCCAGCAGTAACTTGCTTAGTCAGTGCTTTTAGCTTTCAAAGTAACATGACATAAAGCAGCCAGGCACTGCTTTGGGTGAGTAAAGGCATTGGAACTTTGCCTCGCAGAAGTAGGAAGCTCATCTTCTGGTCCAATGGGAAGGCTTTGCATTCCATCTGAGGAAAGAGTCTCTGATTTTAAAGGAAATACCTTTGTTACAGTAAGGGCATCAAGGCCCTGATAAAGGTAGGTGCTGCCTCCCCATGGACTTGAGAAAAGTTATGTCTTTGCCCTCACCTACTGTCAACTTTGCAAACATGTCCTCTGGAGATCGCACAGTGGTTCCCAAATTAATGTACAAGAAATGTGTAAAATCAAAAACAGTAAGAAGTTATAAGTCAGGCAACTAAATTCTAAGCTATATCCATCATAATAATAATAATAATAGTCATCATTATCATAATAAAAAAGTATACACCGTAAGGTACAAGAAGCTGCAAAGCAAAGCAGCTCCAATTCCTAGGACTCCCAGTTAGAGTGGCTTTTCCGAGTCTTCCAATAAATCAGACATAAGGGTTGAAAACCTAATGGAAGACTTTGAAGAATTCTCCCTTGAAGTCAAACACACATAATTTTCGCACATATAGCATGGATTAGTAGAGCAAAACATTTTCTTAAGTTAAGAAACATTCTTAGAGCAGATCTATGATTTCATGTAGAAAATCCATTTGTTTGGGGAGTTTCCCCCCTCTTTGGCAAATAAATGGCAAATGTGAAACAGAAGAAAAAAAAAGAGTCAAATAAGTTGTGATAATAACTGGACAAGTAACAACCAAGTGGATCTGTCAATGGGACGGATTTCCTCAGCAGGGCTAGGCGTGATGCTCCTTGCAGTCATTCTTTGTGTTCATTTTATGATGAGACAGAAGGGTTGATGTGATAATGTTTCAGAGGCTTTAGGCATCATATTTTTTGCCAGTCCTGTGAATCTGCTGGAATAGTGTCATGGAGAAGGCCATGCCAAGAATCTGAAGGAAAACAAACAATAAGGGCTTTAGTACAGGAAGGTTGCCAAAACTGCGCTACTGACCTGTGTTCATGGCCCAGCTGTAGTTTAAACAGTCATTCTACACTAGCCATATGTCTCAAGCTTCAACACTGAGCAGTAAACCTGACTGTATGTTGTTCAGGCACACAGTGATGTCCAGGGTTGTATCTGTCAGAGCACAGATGGAGGCCAAAAAGCTCTCAGGGTTCTCTGTCATATGTGCAACAATTTTTTGGAATCAATATATACAAGTCTTCCCTTTGACCCAACAAGTTGTGCTTGTTTAGTTAGGTAACTGCGACTGAAAAGATCAGATTTAGATATTCTCCCCTGAAAGTACAGCAGTGATAGAATCATAGAATATCCTGAGTTGGGAGGGACCCACAAGGATCATCGAGTCCAACTCCTGGCCCTGCACAGAATAACAAAAATCACACCACGTGCCTGAGAGCATTGTCCAAATGCTTCAACTCTGGCAAGCTTGGTGCCATGACCACTTCCCTGGGGCAAGAACCCCACAACCTTAACAGATTATTATGATTCTTCTGCACTTGTGTTTTTAAAACACATCAACCTCCTCAGTTCAGTGGCATGATTTGACTAATTTTGGTCATTTCTAGAACTTGCTTCCAAAATGAAAAATCAACCAGCTCCTGAAAGGACAGTGTAACAGATGGCTTAATATGGAAACACCAAAGAGGTACCCTGAAGTCCAAACATGGGCAAGCAAAACCCCAGTGTAGCATGTCTTCTTTGCAGGACCAATTACTGACCTGCTTCCTTTCTGAGCACGTGGCCTTAAATGAACTCATAAAACAAATTTGACATTGTTGAAATGATGCTCCAACTCAAAGCAGTTGAGCATCACTTTTCACACAGCAGAGTCAAGAATGCTGACAGCAAATCAAAGCCATGTTGAAAAACATCAGACAGTATTACCTGCATTATGAGGACACACATCCCAATCGAACCAAGGACATGCTTATTGTCATCAAACCAGCTCATAACTTTCTCATAACATCCCTGAAATGATGAAAGATGAAAATTAAAACCCCAAGGTCACATTTTCTTTCATGTGCATTCCCTCTATTTTGTTCCTTCCCACCCCTACCTAAGACTTGACCTGGGCAAAGTGAGCCTTACCGTTTTCCACAGTGATTCCGTAGAGTTCCGTCCACAGTCTTGGGAGTTTTCCATACAACATCGGTCTGGAACAATGTTTTCTCCCAGCACTGGGTACCAATCTGTATAGTCATTCACACCACAGCATTTCATCTGTGCAGAAGTAAAGGATTAATAAATTAACTAGCACAATTTGTAAATCACGCACAACCCCAAACTTTTATTTCCACTAAACCACTCTGTATTTTCAAAAAGGCCACCACAACACTTTTGTAGTTTTAAGGTGTTCTGTGGTTGCTGATCATCTAAAGCAAATACTTAAAAACACGAAGAGAAAACAAAACCAAAGAAAATAAATGGCTCCACACCCAAATCTTCTTGTCACAGAGACATGAGCCCAAACACCAAAACATAAGGTAATAAGCCCACAACTGCTAAAAGCAAAATCCTGCCAAAGCTGCAGTGCCACCTATGCAGGTTTTGCTGCCTCTCTGCTCTTGCAGATCATCTCTGTGCCTGTGATAGCCACAGAGAATCCCAGAGAGGTGGGCATCTTTCACCTTACAAAGTACACTTTGTTCCTGGGTTTCGCAGTATTCTCTGGATGTTCAACAGTGCAAAATCAGAAATCAAAACCTGCATTAGCCATCCCTCAGACTAGGCATGGATGTGACACTTAACAGACTGCAGCAGCCTTGATGACCAAATTGTTGCTTTTTTACTATTGAGAAAATATGTTACCTCTGCTTGAATGATATTCCATGCATTTTTCAGTCCAATATTATTTTCTGAATTGTACAGCTTCATACCTTCCTTCAAATCCTTCTTTGCACTCTCACTGACCTGCACCATATAGAAGATAGAGGAAGTCAATGCACTGCTGTTCAGAGGAAAGGACCAAATGGTACAGACACACATACAGAATGCCCATCTTTTACCTTCTCTCACCACAAACTTAACATGGGTAAAAACCTTCAGGGCTCTCACAAATCACTGGGACCTTTAAGCAGCTGCCAAGGCCTAGTCCCTCCCTCAGATTGCAGAACAGTGGGTTAATTCTCTTGAGATAGGAGACCTCTGCTAAAAGTCCATCATACAGTCATCATCTGATTCAAACGAACTGGACATGAACAGCATCCATCTGCTGAGCTTGCTGTAACCTTGCCACAGGCAGCTGTTGGCAATACCCCACAACAGCCTCTCCTGCCTGTAACCTGTGGCCTGCTTTAATTTGCTAGCATCACAAAACCAGAGTCCTGGCTTCCCAACCTTAGCAGAGTTATCCTTGCATGGGTCCAGGCAGGCTACAGTGAGTAGCCAGTACAAAATCAGATTAAAAAAGACATTATTGTTTTTCTCCTTGTGGGAGCAAGCTTGTAGGATTTATGACTTTCAAGTGTGCTCTTCTTTCTTTAGAAGACAAAGTTGGAATGCTTAACAGGAGATCTGAGATGTCCCGTATCTTGTATTAATTTCAGTCTGAGCCCAGAGTCCTGGATGCAGGTAGGAATGTATCTTGCCTCTGAGCTGGTACAAGAGAAAGGATTATGGTCCTGACATAAAGGTCAACGATATTATAAGATCTGTTTCATCCCTCTTTTACAACCCAGTCAGAATCAGCAGTTCACCTCAGCTCCCTGAAAGCAGCAGGCATCATAATGACAACCTGAGAAGAGATAAAGGTCTGGGAGGAGCTGTTTTAAAATAAGTCTGGACATATTCATACTGTAAGGTTCTGCCCTGTGTTTAGCAGAGGTCTCCAGTTCCCCAGTCACTTTTGCAATGTTATGTATCTGATGGGCCAGCCAGTTGTGCCTACTTCACTTGGTCACTATGAGACAGCAGATTCCTACAAATGGGCTTTATGTGAACCTGCCTCTTGATCCATTCTGCACTCACACCAAACTCTCTGCCCAGTCAACTGAGACAACTGGTGGTATTTGGAATAACCTGCGAATATCTCATGCCTCTTTCCTCCAGTCCTGTTCCAAGGGCTGGCCCTAAGAAGCTATAAGGTTTTAAGCAGGACCTTCCACAATCCAGGACTACAAGATGATCAGCTTCTTGCAGACATCAAACATGTTGAAGGCTATCCAAGATTTCAGGACAAGATGAAAAGGGAGGCACTGGACCATGGTTTTATTTCAGAGATTTGTCTCCTGCTTATTCTCCTTATCACTTCCTCCTCCCCCTTCAGAAGCAGCTTACAATAGGCAACCAAAATCTCAAGGTTAAATCTTCACCAAAGTGAAGATCCAGGAGAACCCACATACCTTCATCAAACAAAAAACTAAACCTGGTTTACATGCTAGTAAAGATATTTAATCTATATGGCATATTTGCTTACCTTGTCCATATAAACAAAGAATAAAATGACTAATATCAGCTCTGCCAGGAGAATTATCAGCAAAACGATGAAAAACTAGAACAAAGAAAAAAGAGATGGTGTATACACACTTGCCAACTAGAGAGTATAGCTGGAGCTGCTAGAAACTATGAAGATGATAGGCTTAGTACCAGTTTGCAGGTTTCAGCCATGCTTTTGTCTTGCTCCTTTTGACTGCTGTCACAGCACACAGTCCTGGGAGTCCCTTTCCTTCACAGAGACTACAGGACAGATGCTAAATCCCTTAGCGCAAAGATGAATGTGACGTGCCTCAGAAATGATTCCCTAGCAGATGGGCTTGAACCACATGTGACTGTGGAATAGTCATCATATTACTCAGCACTTCTATTCCCAGCTCTGTATCTGAAATCTCTCTCTGCAGAGGCATCCCAAGTGTGAGTTCTAGTAGTTTCTCACTACTTTTCAGGCCCAGTAGGCATTTCTTTTCATGCCTTTACACCCTAGCAGACTCCAGACAGGTGTGGCACCTGACCCCAGACACTGGGGAAGAAGCAGTATGGAGCACAGCTAGCTCTTCAATTGGAAACTCATGACAGTCATGATAGTATAAAATTACTTTTGCAGAACCTCGTAAGAATATAAAATCTTGTTTAAAAAATTAAGCTGGTGTTGCAGTTAGTGTGGATGAATCACATGGACTTCAATACTAACCTCTGTTTGCTTTCCTAACTGTACAACACACAAAACCAAGCAACCAGATAGCAAAAAACTAGGTGCACATTTTGCCTCCAGTTTAATTCTCTGAGGTGGTTTAAGGAATTCTGCCCAGCTGTTCCTCAACGTCATTTGAGGGTTTTGCACAAGGAAAATATGTTAATGTCACGGCATCTGGATTTGTAAGCTGTGACTGAATTGGAACCAGTCTGCCTTGAAAGCCCTCCTCCCACCTTCTGCCACAATACCTCTCTCCTTGTAGGGGGGTTCTCCTCTCCCCAGCATTTTTTTTTGGAGGGGGATATTTATATAGGGGAGTGGTATTATATATTCCCCCATATAACCTCCCATCATTAGTCAGAGAAGCTAATGATGAAACCTCCCGGGTTTGTGCAAGAAGATCCACACTGTGTTTTCTGAGAGAGGTTCCCAACCTCTGTGCTTCAGTGCTGGTCAGAGAATTTCAAGGATCAGACTATTTATTTTTTATTGACAAGGCCTGGCAGAGACCTTGACTTCTGAACTTTGGCTCAGATGGTTTCCACCATCCTCTGACAAAGGCCTTAGATAAAGGCAACGTAGAAAATAGCCATGAGAGGCTTTGGGCAGCTCTGTGCCTACGATTTTTTTCAGTCAATCCTTCCAACAGACATTTCCAGAAGGGCTGTCCAGGTTGATCCTACAGTTCATGCTTAACCATTCAGAAGTAACTGACAGCAATTTGCTTTGCTACCTAATACATTAGGGTACATAGTAACAAGGACACATTTGCTAATGCACCATTGATATCATGGTGACTAAAGCTGTGGGATATCACACTGCAAGCCTACAGAAGACTGAAAGCCAAGGACAATGTCACAGTGAGACATGAGACTATTTTGCACAGGTCATTCAGATAAAATAATAACAAGGCAACAGCAACTGTTCTTAGTGAAAAGGAGAATTGATGTCTTACGCTCAACAGGAGGCACTTGTTTTCCTTGATAGCACCTAGGCAGCCCAGGAATCCTGTCACCATGATCACTGTGCCAATGGCAATGACGAGGTTGGCAGCTGAAAGTGATGGAAAGCTGGGGGAAAATGTGGCAAAGTTCCCTTGTGACACTGACAGCCAGATGCCCACGCCCAGCAGACCACAGCCACATAACTGCAAAGAGACAAACACAAGAAAGTTTTCGCCGTTAACATAAATGTCACTGTCTCCTTCCCTCGAAACTCTGAAAAGAAAGAATTTCACAAGCAAATTCTCGGGTAAGTGTTCTGCAGTAATGCTCTCGGTGGCTTGATGCTGAAACAAAGTGAAATTAAATGTTCTTACTTAGACTTGGTCATGTCACCTGTACTTATAATTCTATTTTAAAGCCACTGGATGGCAGAATTCTCTTCTGAGACACTTAGCACATGAAACCAGGGCTAGCCATTGATGTCTGAAGAGCAGCCCAATACAATTTTTCTCTATGAAAATAAAAAATATTATTTGAAAGAATGCTCCATTGCACTTATTTGTGCAGTCATCTGTAATGTCTCAGAGTATTCAGCCCTGTATTGCCTCATCCTAAGGGAGGCAAGGAAGTCCTGACGACATTTACAATCAAAAGCATAATTTCAGTAAAAGTGCTGTGGGGGAATGCAAAACTGAAGCCTCCTGATCATATTCTGCTGCAGGACCCGGTGGACATGGCCACAGGTTTAAACTGTCTGCAGCTCATGGAATCAGCCACCCTATTGCTCCTGCTTTAAATTTCATCTACTCTGTCCTTGAATTGCTGCAGTTTTGGTGCCTCAAGCTCACTCAGGAATCCACCCTGTGGTTCAGCTGTTTCCACCGTTAGATGAGAACTGCAGGCAGGGGCTGAGAGCTTAATGGTTCAGGAGGTCAGGAACAGCTCTCACCACACAACATTCATTTAAGGTATTAAATGGCATTTCAAAGCTGCCAGGGCTGCCATTGCCATTAGCTGATGGCACTTTAATCAATGACTTCATGACACTCCATGGATGAGACTGTAAATGTTTCCAAAGAAGTTTCTACCAAAGACCAAAATTGTTCAGTGTAACTTTCCATCAGATCCTGAATTTGCACTTTAAAGGTCATTCACAAATGTGTTCCTTGGACTTTCATACTCTATTAAGTTATTAAGAAATCACAACCCTAGCTCAAGTGTTTTGAAAGCGTGCAATGAATTCTGGAATCATTAGGCCAAAATCATTGCAGATAAATAAGGTGGTGGTAAGAGCAAGATCAGGGAAAAAGGCTTACAGAGGAAGGACAAGTAGAGGACAAAAAGGAGTACATATGATTAATAGAAAGCTCAGCCCATAAAGAATCACACCTCAGAATCTAACACCAATTATGAGATCATAACAAAAGAGATAGAAGAAAGAAGGCCTAGCTAGCATCTCTTTACCATTTGAAAAAATCCTGCAGCACAATCCTTGAAAGAGATTTGGTCTAGAAGAGAAAGGTGGCTAGGAGATTACTCCAGAAGGTTCATGTTTATGTTTACTTAGAAAAAGTTAGAAGCACCTAATTGCTTAAATGAGGGAAGGTAGAGTTACCTTCAAGGGACAGAAAATCAGGAAATGGACACGTGCTCCATGGGATGAACATGAAGACAAAAAAAAAGACCAAGAGCAGAAGGACAATCAAAGCAGGAAAACAGAAAAAGACAGATGACCTCTGTCCCTTTGGCAGGGTCTCAGTCCAGGAGACCCTCTACATACACTTCCATACAGAGCATATAACTTCTTCACTCCCTTGTGGTAGCCACATTAGTATTTTGGTAAACTCAGGAGCAAAACACTGCTTTTTGGCAGGAGACCATTCACCTGCACCTTCCCCTTTCCACAACGCCTTGAGCGGGGAAGAGGAATTGACATTTGATGTGAAATGTTTGCAAAAAAAGTCTGGTGGATTTGCAACACACCTGTGCTGTCCCAAGGCAGACCAGTATGGAGAAGAATGCCAGACATATGAGCACACCAGGAGAAGAGTCCTTTGCAATGAGAAATGAAGTGGAATGTCAGCTGACTGAGGCTACAGACAAACCCACATTTGCTTTTCTTCCTGCAATTCTAAAGTCCTGCTGAAGACAGTAATGGAATAACTTCTTTCCAGCTGTTGTAGTGATCAAGCTAACACACCAGAAGTGCACAATGTGATTACAGTTCCATTCAGAGCTCTCTGACAACATGCAAGAGAGCAGTACCACAATCATACCACAGTATCTGCACCAGTCACGCTCTCCGAACAGCTCACTCCAAAGCTAAGGAAACACTTTTTCGCGTACTTTCTACCTCCCAAGACTTCTCCACCCCTAAATTACTCCAAAAGTTCAGACTACATAAAACATCAGGTGATGGAGTGGCTGTTGAAGGCTGATCTATGCAATTGGGATTCTCTAGTACCTGAAGAGAGTAAAAAGTCACAAAGATTTGATAAAAGACATGACAACCTAAAAACTTCCACAAGGTGGCATCCCATACCAAATAGCACTAGAAGTTTAAGACAAATTTCGTATTTCTTCTCTCCACAGCTCCTCGATTTTTGTGCTTTCTTCTCTATTGTTCTCTCTGCCATTCTACTGCATAGCAGTACTGCTGATGCTAAAATTTATGCTTTAAACTTCAGGTCCCACGACAAATGCTTTTTTCACTCGTGCCTCTTTAAAAAAATCCCAAATAATTCCATTGACATGGGACTTAATTGCACACAACCATAGCAATCAAAGCTGGCTAGGATTCTAGTAATAAAATACCTTTCACTGACACTTTATTCTATACCAGTCTCATTTTTTATACAATGTGAACACTACAAAAATGCTCTGACAACTATTTATTCTCACACCATCCACCTCTTTCTGTCAGGAACAACTGAATGTGAACTGAGTGTGAAAGCAGCAAGAATACATCAAGTCATCTTATTAATTCCTTTTTCACCATATAATTAAATAATATATGCTGCTTGGTATTTAATTGGGTGAGAGCGATGGCACTGATACTCCTTCCCCAGAGAAACGGTTCAACAGAGTAATAAATTTCACTGGATTTTTCTTCTCAAAAGATGTTGGCTCATTTTCCTCTCATGATTAGAAATCATCATCCTCTAGGCAACCATCAAATCTCTCCTTCCCCTGCTGTTTATGTCACTGAAGAACACTATCATAAAGTCAGTCACTTTTACTTATAGGGCAATTCATCCAAGCTATGGTACACATATTTTGAGCTTAAAAGTGAAAGGAACACCCATGTTCCTCACAGGTTCTCATGCACTTTGAATTTTCTTCACTCTCTTCTCAACGTCTATCTATCTTCATCACTGTGTCCAGAAAACATAAAGCATTCTAGGAAACATTAAGAGTCTCAAATGCTTCGAGGGAAATTAGAACTCCAGATAAACTCAGAGAGAAAGAAACCCCAAAACAAGCCTTTCCCTGACAAGTGCTATCACCAGAATAGGAAAGGAGCTCATTTATTTTATTCTGCATTTTTGAGCATTATGTGAACTAATACACCAATACAAACTTTCAGAATAGAGTGCCATACCCAGGTTTAGCTGCCTTAACCATAAAAAGATACAGCAAGAGTTTACAAGACCCAGGAAAGGACAACACAGATGGTCAGATGTACGCCAAGACTGACATATTGTACAGAAGGAGATTGTGCACAGGATTATCTAGCCTGGGAGGAATTATTAGACAGGATGTGAATGAAATGTTCACAACTCTAGAGGTCAGTCAGAAAACCCAGCAGCCTGTGTCTCAGTTCTTTCCAATAATAGGAACAATAGGGGAATATTAGCAAGCATTTGAAGTAAATTGATTAATTACGCCACAGGTGATTACAAGAATCAAGCACTGTGCCCACAACTGTCAGTAAGGGCTAGATAATTTTTTCTATTGGCAATAGCATTTGTGCTTTCTTAGCATTTACATAAATAATGATATTTTGTGCTTCTCAGAGTAAGATAATGGGTGCAGAATCCAGCAAAACTACCAAGTGGCAACAAGCTGGGGTAAAGAAGGGGTAGGAATTGCCATTCTGGTCACGTTTATTAATTGAATAATATTGATAGACTTGCCCTTGAACTCACTGAACAGCATCAGAAAAAGGAAACTGATAAGGAAGGCACTACCAAGAGGAAAAGGGATGAGGCCATATTCTTGTTGACTTTTGCAGTTATTCCATCCCATCCAAAGAATGCGTGATGGAAAAACTGCACAAATAGGTGTGTGTGAGAGAAAGAGTTTGTTCTTGACATCTTCTAGTGGTGCTTAAACATCAGGAGAGCCCTTAAGACACTTGGAATAGAACAGAGACATTTAGAAACCAAATAATGAGAGACAACCATGAGGGACAAAAAGAAGCAAGCGTCTCAGTTTGTAGTCCACCTCGAATAACATGCCCATGGCCATCTGTGGCCCAGTTACAGAGAACAGAAAGCTCCCCACCTTCCTCTGTGCTGTGTTAAAACAGGAGATCTTGCCTGAAGCAAAAACGATACAATGAAAAATACATGGTACAGCTTAAATATGGCCCCATAAAATAGCAAAAAGCACTGGAGGTTTGTTACAAGGAAACACTGACAGCATGACTGCAAAAAAAAGAGTCAGCGCTGGGAACTGATTTCATGACAACTGCAGTGACAAAAAGGCACTCTGAATTAGGGTTTGACAGATTTCTGTTGAAACAGAAAGTCAACAGGAAGATGACCTGCACCAAAAGGACAAGAATGAAGAAGTCACGAGGACAAGCTGAATGCACCACCAAAGCCTAGCACAGAAAGGTTTTTCACTGTCCAAATGGCTCTTAAAACCCTCCCCTTTGTTGGGGCACTTTGGAAAAGCTGCCAGTAATATTATCCTTCTGTTTGATAAAGATAAAGGTGACCTATCTCAGGTCTTCTTTTCAAGATGGAGAGATTTTCCACCACTTCTCTGACTCTCAGGCCAGTCAGTGTGCAGATGAGATAAGAAAGACAGTGGGCCTTATGAAGCAGCAAAGTCATCTCACTCTGATCCTGGGGTTTGAGGGGTTTTGTGTGTTTTGGGGGGCTCTTTTGAGTATTTTCCCCTCTCCTTCATTGATGTTATCTTAATGTATTACAGATGAGCAGAACTGTTCTGGAAGGAGGCAGGGATGAGAACTACCTGGTTTCCACACTTCAAAACACGCTCCAGAACAGAGATAGGCTTTCCGCAAATTAAGTTTTTGGATGCCAATTGCCAACTCTGGATTTGGGTGGTTAATCCATCTCTGGAAAGGGCTGGTGCTTAAAGGAGATTTTCAGGTAAGATTAGATAAATTTTCCTGCACTGTCTAGATAATCCATAGGATTAATCAAAACTGGGACTTAACAGCTGACAATCTCAGAGGTCTCTTGCAAAGCAAGATCATCTTCTAAATACGATCTAAAATACAGCAGGGACACCAAAACCTAAGAAGTTCTTCAGCCATACACTAGAAAATGAAAATGGAGTATTGAAGTAGGTGAACATATTCAAATAAAACCTACTTAGTCCTACTGCCATAGCAATGTGGCAGATTTAAATCCCTCTACAACATTCCTATGAACTGAGCATTGATGGAAGACAAGGGAATCATTTTGATGTCTTCTTTGAGTCTAGTTCTGTAACAGCTGTACTGACAGCCTGTGTGTAATAGAAGGTACAGAATTGGAATTTGTGCAAATGCTGCATTTCCTTAATACATCTGCCATAGAAAGCATTTATCATCTTCCTAGAGTCATTCCCTCAAGCAGTACTCCTGGGATGGTATTGACAAACTCAAGCAAGGTGTCAGAGACTGTGATCTTCTGTGGGGCAAGCAGAGGGAGAGCTATCCTGAGGAGCATTAAATTCTGACACTTTTATCAGTCTGTGTTTTTGAAATGTGTAAATATGCATCCAGAAGCCTTAAGCTTTGGCTGGAATGCTCTCCCCTGGTCACTCTGGAGTCTTCAATAAAGGATGTGTTCCGTAAAAGGAAGTTGTAAGACCTGGGTTTGCTTGGTTCGTCAAGGACAGCTTAAACTTCTCTTTATGTAGTTGAAGGGCAGCTCGGGTACTTCAGGTTGCACTTTAGGAGAAACTTTCACTGAGAAATTAGTACAGCACTGGAAGAAGTTACCAAAAAAGGTGTCAAAATCTCCAGTCACAGAGGTTTTCAGTGCTTTGCTACAGGCAATCATGGTTGACCTGAGCTAGCACTGGCAGCAGCACCACTTGGTACGACTTGCTGAGATTCCTGTCAAGCAACATTTCTATGATTTTATAATTTCCTCAGCTACCGTGTTCTTCCTAGCTTGTGAGAGATACAAACCCATGTCATTTCTCATGACCACATGTGTTGGGAAGGATGAAATAGGAAAGCCTTATAAATATGACTGTTTAGACCTTGAGAATATGGAACATATAAGTGAAATAGAATTGAAGGCAAGTTTCGATGTCTAAGATGCTGAGCCTCTGTTACTGAACAACAGAGAAACAATAGTGTGGCTAGCTGAAGGTAATCCCCTTTTGATTAAACAAAGCCCTTCTCTTTGCCAACAGTCCAAGGGTCAGAGCAGACCCTACCAGCTTGGCAAGAGGGGTCCAAAAGAGTAGATTTTAGGGTTTAAAGTATAACGTAGTATGGTAATGTAGTGATTCTTATAGGCTATATGTAAATGCTATAGGATTTGTATCTTGTACTAGATTGGTTAGTGTAAATCAGAATATTCAGTATAGAAGAAGATTTAATGCATTGTAACGGGAACTTCGCTCTCTTACTCTCTTACTCCTGCTCTTTACTCTTACTTTTATGCTCTTACTTTACTCTTCCTCCTCTGCTCTTTGCTCTTACTCTACCTCTCGGTCCTGCCTTGAGCTGCGCTGGCAGCTCCAAGCAGGGCCTCTAAACCCACACCTTATGCAATAAACCTCATGCTCCAAGACTAGCCTGGATTCCAGAGATCTCTCGTCTCAGTTTGTCCCATCACCGACCGTCCATCCCCCGCACATATGAAATCTTTTTCCTGTGGAAGTCCCATGGGGAGAGCTCTCTTTCCATGCTGGGGAATCAGCACACTTGTGTGTGTGTTCTCAGTGCCTGTACATTTTATGGCAGGGAGTTGCCATTTTGTTTATATTTAACAAATACCACCACTCTGTGATTGGCTGAGCAGTTGTAAAATGGACAAAACATTCTTTAGTAAGAGCTAATGGAATAAATAATTTAAGGGTAAATGTAAACAACAGTAGAAGGCTGCTTTGTTGTCCCCCACTTTATCAGGCTGGAGAACAAGCCCTGACATGTCTGAAGTGGGGGAAGACTTCAAGAAGGTGGAAGGGGAGCAGAAGGATGATGAACATAGACATGCTGAGATGTTCCTAAGGTTACAGACTGCGCCTACCCAGCCAATGCTGTTTAACCTCTTCATTAATGACCTGGACAATGGGACAGTGTTCCCTCAGCAAGTTTGTAGATAAACTCGAGTAGCTGACACAGCAGATGGCAGAACTGCCCCTCACAGAGACCTGGACTGGATGAAGAATCAGGCAGAGAGGACATCTGAGGAAGTTCAACAAGGTGGAATGCAGAATCCTGCACCTGGGGAGGAATGACCTTGTGCACCAGGACACACCATGGGCTGAGAGGCTGGGAAGCAGCTCTCCAGCACAGGGCCTGGCATCCTGGTGGACAACAAGCTGATCAGAAGCCAGCAATGCAACCTCAAAGCAAAGAAGGCCTACAGCACGCAGGGCTGCACTAGGAAGAATGTGTCTGGCAGTTTTGAGTGCTATCCTTTCCCCCTACTCAACACCAGTGAATCCAGCACAACTGGAATGCTGTGTCCAGTTCTGGGCTCCCCAATACAAGATAGACATTGGTGAATACCATTAAGGGAAAGGAGCCTCTTAAGAGGCTGAGAGAGCTGGGACTGTTTGTCCTCAAGAAGAGGATGCTCAGGGGGTTCTTACTGATCTGTATAAATACCTGATAAAAGCCACTGAAGAACAGGGAGCTGCTCTCCTCTCAGGAGTGCTCAGTGACAGGACAAGACGACCACAAATTAAGACACAAAATTTGATGCAAGACCTGCGAGGGGGACCAAACACTGAAGTAATGTTTCCAGAGAGGCTGAGGAGCTTCCATCTGTGGAGATATTCCAAACCTGACTAGTCTCTACAGTCTGCAGACTAGAGAGTCTCTACAGTCTCTGTTCTAGCTGACTCTGCTCAAACAAGGGACAGCAGCAGATGATATGATCTCAACATGTGCCATCCTACCTCTTCCATTAGCCTGTAAGGACATAAGTTCTCAGATATCAATCTCTAGCTATATTCCAGGTGTATTCTCCACTATGCACACATACCCACCCTTTTTCCCCCCTCCCACTACCCAGTGCCCACCTGAACAGGTAAGGAATAAACCCACTCAATTATTCATAGCTTGTGTCCAAGATAAGCACAGCCCTGATTTTCTAATGATTGCCATTAATAATTTGGGGATAAACATTTCATTCATGAAATTTCTAGGTGATAAATTGTCAGTATTTAGAACTAAGTGTGGAGAAATGTAGCAGTAGAAAGGAAATGAAGGATTAATTTAAAGGAACATAACCTGTAGAATGAGATTCCCAAATACAGACTTCCTGCAAAATGATTTGGGAAAAGCTGATGCAAAAAAGCAAAGTGTCAAAACAAATGAGGCATTTCTTTGGACTGCAGTAGTTCTTCTCCCAGAACTTCACAGCTATTTTGAGTGGCATGCACAAAGGCAACAAAGAAAAAAACAACAAAAATTTCTCTGCCTGCAGCTGTGAAAGGTCAGATTTAGTTGTGCCAATGTCAGCATTATCATCTTTTTGTGTATAAGTCACAATGCCCAAAGTGCAGTAGGCAAAAAAGACTGAACATTTGAAGAGGATTCAGAGATGATGTATGAAGAAGGATTAAAATGTGTACAACAGAGTTAAGTGATAGTTAAACTCAGAGGGCTGGAAAGAGAATGGAGGCAGAACTTTGAAACTAGTATTAGGAAAAAAAATAATAAATATTATACATCAAATACCAAAACTCCTGAAATCAGAAGGACTGGCAAGGCCCTAAACACTCATTTGCTGGATGGAAAAACATCAAAGACAAAAGAGAGTTCAAAAAGTCAAAGACAACATATATAAAATCCAGAGAATAACTAATATAGAAGAAGGAATTAAGCAGTCACTCCACAGAGGAGGATATTTCCTGACTGGAAAGGATATTTAACATAAAATTCATAAAGGCTGTATAATTTTTAAAGGCTATATAATTCATAAAGCCCATAAAGGACTTGTGGTTCCTACAGAAACACTAACCTTATGCATGTATTACAATGTGCAGTTACGCTGTCCCTGATAACAGACTGACAATAATAGCTCATTTAAAAAATAGCAACAAAGCATTATACATAATCTTCACATTAAACTGCTTTCTCATTAGTAAGCATGGGGATAAGAGCTGAAAAATTCTCTAAGCAATTCATCATAATGAATGATCCATCAGCCTAACAAAGCACTTCTGAGCATTAAGCCCTATTTCCTAAACACACATAACTGAAAAGATATCTTCCTGAAATGAAAAGTTTGGGGATTAAATGCAGTCTCTCTTTAATTCCTGCAAATGACCCTATCTACAGACTTCAAACTGAAAACAGGCAGCAAATTACAATGCTGTCTCTTAATGCACCACTTTTTGAAACGGCTTGACAGGAGATCTAAGTTTAGGGCTTTTCCCTATGTAATAACATTATTTACAAAATGGAAATCTGCAATGATTTTAAAATTACTTTATTTATTTTGTTTTCCGATTTAATTCCATACAGTTAATTTCACTTGAAATGAAAATCCAATCTGAAAACAAGCTGGACAGAGAGATCTCCTGAATTCATTGCTCCACAGAAACATTCAGATCTGAGTTTAAGTGCAAAAACAAATGTGTGTTGGTATTTCATTTCCCATCAGACCTGCAGAACAGAGAGAGAGCACTGAATTTTGCTCTCCCAATTCTTAGAAAAATCTGAAGAATATTTAACTGCAATTACTAATCCCTCCATAAGCATAACAAAGTACAAGATTTGTACTTGTTAGCAGCCATGTTTTGGCTAATAAATTTGGTTTGCCTTATTATTAAAATCTCTTTCCAAAACCACTTGATTTACTAGCACTCAAGGCTTTGAAACCTTGAAGGAAACTTTTCAACAATTTTCATAGATGTCAACAGGAAGAGACAGTTTTACCAAGATAGTTTTCAGGGTAACAAACAGTCCAAATTCCAGTATACAAATGCCCCAAGGGAAATGCATCAGAGAAGACAGGAAATCATATTTTATTCCATTGAGAGTAGAGAGAAAAACAAATGTAATCATGATCAGTTGAGTTCCTTCAGTGCTCCAGTTTTTGAGCAACTGCATTAAAGCCTTCTTAAAACAGAACTATGTGGCTGTTTAAAATTATATGCTAAATTCATTTGTTCTGTATTTGCACAAATGCAGGGGCATGCATCTGCAGTACTTTCTTCTGAGATGGAAGCCCCTATTACTTATTCATGGACACTTTTTGCCCAGCAAGGAGCACAGTCAGACTTTGGTCAATCCATCAAATATATCTTTGCAATGCTTAGCACCCACTGGCATAACTCTATGGAATCTAGGCACCTCTGCTGGTCACATGTTGTTAATCTGTCTCCTTTTTCCTGAGCCAATTCTCCTGAAGCTGCTTTATCCGCTTTGTTTATTTTAACCACAGCTGCTTAATTCTACTATATCTCTTAATACCAAATAAAAGCAGCAGGAAAAAAAAAAAACAAAAAATACATCAGATGTTTGAAGGACTTCTGGTGAGACAACAGTCAGCAATCCTCATCCAAATTTGTGTAAAAGGACTGAGGACCTCTCCAGCCCCAAAGAAGTTATCGTGACTTAAGATACTCTCTTGAAGATGTACTACAGCCACAACCAAAACCACCGTGCATCTCAAACACTTCATTCTCCATCTGCTCAAAAAGGGCTTACACTACATTCTGCAAATCCACTTGTATCCTTCTCTTATCTCTGAGAAAAGATGCAAGGGATCAGTGTGAAGAAACTATCTTCAGAAGCTATTTGTAAACCAGTTCACTGTGTATGTGTGAAGTAAACCTGATACTTGTTGGACTGTAAGCATTTTACTCTTGGTCAATTTGCATGTTAAAACAGCACAAAACTCTAGGGGATTCACTCCCCTCTTTAATTCACAACATCTGGCACCACTGACAAGTGACTAAGGAGTAAAACTGACTTCCAATTTTACTTATTTCACATCAGATTGTAGCATGGCTTCCAGTTCCTAAAAACTTTGTTTTGCTTAAGCTGTCAGTAGAACAAGCACTGCAATACTCAAATAAAAGAGACAACAGGAGTAAAAGCAGGCAGACAAGTTCTTTGCCCTCTGCATGGTCTGCTCTTCTTGAAAATGAAGTTGAATTTTGTAATAGCAATGAGAATAAATAGCAATAATAAATAAATAGGGAAATAGCAATGATAATAAAGGATGGACAATTTTGCTCAGCACTCATTAGGAAAAAAAAAATCAGTACGTCTATTAGATTGACCAGAGAAAATTTGTATTCAAACTAATGCAGTGCAGATTTACTATTTCTTTGGTAATATTTAAAGTTATCCTATCTCTTTCTATTAATAGGTTCTATTTTGAAGCTACTACCTGGAAAATAACATCTCCCAGTGGACTGGGAACACCTCCTACTTACTGTTAAATACACTGTCAAGAGGTCTTCAATTAAAAATATTTTATGTGTTATCCATCCATTGCCTGAATCATCTCTATCTCGTTACTTTCCAAGATGTAAAAATCCTCAGGCAAGTGAAACTTTTCATCTGCAAGTTGCTGGAAATACTACAAGGCAGAGCCTAATTCTCTTCAGAGACTAACAAGGGTTGACATTATAAAGGGGCCAGATCAGACAAATAAAAAGGGGTAGGAGAGCAGCCATGTGCTACAGTGAGAGAGTTAGAAGCATAACAGTAGGCAGATGACTCGTCAGTGAATCTCACTTTTCCCTCCCATCCATCTTCTTAGGGAAATGAAGAACAGGCAATCTCACTGGCTCAAGAAGAAACATGAATATTCAGTAAGAAAACTCAGCCAGACACAGATGTAACAAATGCCTTTGCTATCCCAAAACAAACATGGGACAGTGGCATTAGACCACTTAAATACAGATGCATGCTGCAAACTGTCTTTGAGAGTCATGCATCACTTCCAAGAAAACACAGTTTAAAAGTTTTCACTGACTTGTCTGAAAGAAGACTGAGGAATACTTATTGTGGAAGCAAGGAAAAAAGAAAGGAAATGTTCCAATTCATATCTAGAATATTTTAACAAAATGTTCATGCCAAACTCACTACAAGAAGAAGGAACCTGCAAAGAAACAGATGCCAGAATGGTTTAGTAAAAGGGGGTTTTTTTCAGTTGTGCCAATGTCAGTTACCTACTGAGGTCAGGTCTGATCCTGCTCTGTACTGATGAACCTCCACGGTCCAGCTATTAACAGGGTAAGAAAGAGATGGGGCTGTTTCATCACTATTACGGTATTTTTTATTTTTCATATACCACGATGAAACAATCTTTGTATCAGAAGAGTTAGGAAAGAAGCCACTGTTGCCAAATAGGAGCTGTGATGTTATCTTGGTATCTGAAACACTGGAAAATTAGACTGGGACAAAATGACGTCTAGCAACCATCTGTAAATATCTCTGTAAAACAGTTCTGGCAATTACTGTACCAAACAAATGAGTATTCATGATGTTTATTTATTTAGTCTTCTGACAGGCACTGCTAATAAAACAGACAGCACGGTTTGTGATGCAGTGATTTCAAAAGAATTAAAAGGCAGTAAACCTAAACATCCTAGAAAAGCTGAGTGAAAGCAACTAGAACAAATAAGGAGGACAAACAAGGCCATATGCAAAGTGGAAGATAAGCTGTATCTCTTTTTTTCACTGAGGAAAGAGCCAGACTGAGGAGGAATTGGGTTAGCAAAGAAAAATTCAAGGCCCTAAGGATTTACAACTAGCAAAACAACTTCATATACTACCATGAGGGGGTTCTGCAAGCAGTACACATGACAAGGACACCTGATGTCCCTGATGCCTAGGGAAGAGTGCAAGGAGTGGCAGGCTTATCTGTAGTTTAGGTTGTCTTTTCCCTATCACATGTTCAGTCTGCTAACATGACCAGTGGATGAAATATTTCAGGTGGCAGACATTCTGTATTTTCTGTGCCTTTAACAATCTAACTGAATCTGATGTGAAGCAGGGAAAATTGCTTCCCATTGGAGTCCAGTTGCACTTTGCACTTTTGTCTTCCCAAAGGCAAAAGCAATCGATATAAATGTACAGGAAAATGATGGACCCTAGCAGAAATTTATATTTTCAAAAATATCTAGAAAGTATCTTAAATGAAATTAACTTGCCATACAATCTGTAAAGTTACAGGTCTTGATTTCCACAGTAACATAAAATAATTTGGTTTCTGTAGGTTCTCTTCAGACCATATGTTCTCATTTTTGGGGCTGGATAAGGTTCACAAAAAATACTCCCAGAAGTAAGGAAGACTAAGTGAGAGTGGTGCTGGCTCACCCTTCCCTCTCTTTCAGTGAGCCAACACTGATTTTCTGACAGCATTCCGTGTGAACATGCTGACAAGACTGCAGTGGTCACAGCTGGGAGGAACTGGAACTACAGACGACAGTTCTGTCCCACTGTTTGTGGGAAGGACAGATCTGACTGATCTGTTCATTTCCACTTCCACACAGATCGGAACAGGTACAGAGTTCTTACACCAACCACAATGAGAGGAGTAAATGCATTTTATTTTGCAAGTCAAATAAAATTCAGCAATCAACAGAGCAGGTGATTGCCAGATCAGTGGCAGTAGCATTTAACAATTTCTCCTAACTTTTGTGTTGACAAGAGTTACAAAGTGTACTGAATGCTCTCTTGCTACCAGACACAGCAGCAAGTAAATTTATGAGTATTAGCTATGTTGAGGGAAATATATCCTCAGTAACTCATATTCACTTGACTACAGCTTTGCATTCAAAATTATTTTGTTTTACTTTGTGCTTTTACCTAAAAACATAGCTGACTGCAGTTGAAAATACCCTTTCAACAATCAATGAAGATAACAAAGGGCACACTTCATTACAAAATGTTTCAGGATAAGATTAAAAAAATTTTAGCCACAACATCACGTAGGACATCTCCCAGGCTCTTATCTCTGCTCTGCTGCTTTCAAATTTGGGAAAGCCAAAATAAATGTACCAAACAGCAGAAACAAAAGGCAAAAGCACAGTTTCATGATCACAGTTTACTCAAGTACTGCTAACAACACACAGATACTAGCAGCAGCATCACTATTTGAGAAAATAATTATCTAACTGCATCATATGCACACAGAAAAAGAAAAGTAGTATTCAAATTCTATAAGGAACAAAAATCTGTGCCCACAAGCTTCATCTGGGTATGATGCAGTGAGATTACTCTTAAAGGCTCAAGTATTTCATGCCAACACTGAATCAATATAATATGTCCTATGTGTGATTCTTTCCACGTGCAGAAGAAAATTCCAGCAGTTCCTCAGACTGATTTATCCATTTTAGTTTACAGGAGGGAAATATGTCCTCAACAACTCATACTCACTTGACTGTGGCCTATAAAAAGCAAATGACTTTGCCACATAAGATGTAATGAAATGTGGATTCCCTCAGATTTGTGCCTTATGACTGGAATCTCAGCTTTCTGATCCATTGTGAACTAAGCTCCATTAATGCTTGCCCTCTAAGAGGGCATGTAGAACAATTTGCTCATGTGTGGATTCCCTGGCATCTAGTAAAGCCGGAGTTCATTCTGCTGGCTTCCTCTAAGAATCTGTATCCCCTACCCCATCACATCTTCAGTTTTATTTTTGTCCCTGCAGAATTCATTAAAATGTAAATTACGTTCTCCTGAAAAAAACATAAGACTGTTAATGGAATTTCATCCATTGCATTATGCAGATATCCAAAATAGACAACCACTTTGAGCTAGTCATGATATACAGTGAAAGTTATCCCCAAAGGTCATCTCTAGAAGTATATGCACTAGGTTTGGTTTCTTCTTATCCCAGGTGATATTTATTTGTGGTTTGGAGACATGCTTGACTAAAAAACTCAACAGATGGAAGGAGTTAAATCCTTCAAATATGGCCTAAAATTACCTCCTGTTTCCCTGCCTCTATTTCTTTATTCACAAGTTAACTGCCCCTAAGCACTTTTTCCTTCCATCTCTGCAGGTCACCTGAAAGTAATTTATCAAGAAAAAAAAATTTAGGTACAGATTAGGCTGTTCTTTTAGTAAACCCAGGCCACGCTCTCCAGTAATCTCTGACTTTTCTGTTTCCAAGACCAAGCCACCAGACACTTATTCTGGTGTCAGAAATACTTAATGATTAACCACTAAGAAGAAAACCAACAAAATACAGTCACAGACAATGACCCCCCTATCTTAAATACATTTATTCCAAACAAAGGATTCATTGCCCTCCCTGTCATCCAACTTTGTTATGAAAAAAAAAATTAACTGGTAAGAACCTAACGCAAGACTACGTATGGCTACTCTTTACACCTACAAGCAGAACTGCAATGTTACATTACTTCAGTTTCCACCCAAGTCAACTGCCTTAGTTAGCAAGCTATACATATATTCTGTAACTATGGGATTGTCTAGATTCACAGCTGCTAATGGGAAATGTGTCTTCATATTGTCAAACTCTAATAAGGAAACTCAAATGAAAGTATCTGGTTACAAAAATTTTCAATGAAACTATCTGGTTACAAAAATTTTATCCACGATGAAGAGAAATACATGTGCTTCCAGGTTATTCCTCAGCAAAAGCTTAATTTCCCTGAAGATTAACTTCTACATTTATGGTAGTATTGCTTTCGAGTGGGAGCTGACTCAAGGACTAAAACCAAAGGTATAAACAAACTTCTTTAAGAAGTCTCACTCCACTGCATGGAAAGCTTCAGCAACTTACACAGGAGACCTCAATTAAAGTCCCTACTGTTGGCAAAACAGTTAGAATTTCCTTATCCTATAATTTTATGTATTTCCTAAGGTGCTTTAAAGTCTCATCATCCTGGGCTGCCTGTATAAATATGCACACTTTCAGAAAAAGACTCATGCCAGCTAGAAGTGGTGCTCATTTTGGATATACACCATGTGGGTAGCAGCATCCTAGGCAGCCCACAGGCAGAGACAGAGGTCATTCACACACACAAGTTTTGTTGTCTTTAAAGTTGTGGCATGAAACTGCAAAGTTGTATTGCCAAACACGGATCAGGTGGAACTAGAATTGGAACACACCCCACTTCAGAATGCATGGTGACTTGGATCACTGGAAGTACCTGTATTCCTATATTTTACAAGTAACATGACTCATGCAGATAGAAATATAACATAGTTCAGTTCCAATGAATGAGACTTTGTGTAAAAAAGTATTAATTGCACTTGGAGTGTCATAACCATCTTTTAATTTTTCCATCAATCTGGATACTATATCTAAATTAGCCATTAATGAGAACAAAGACATTATTGCATGTAAGTACGGTGATTTAAATGAGTCAAAAGCCTTCTATTACTTCTGAAATACAAGATTCCCCATCTGGAAGATTAGAAAGTAACACTTCTATACCCTACAGAGGTATCTTCTTTCTCTAATTAAAACATCCTTATGAGGAAAAGCAAACAATGGAAGCACCAGAATAAATCAGGGAAAAGCTTGGGAATAAAAAGAGAATACACAGAGTATGAAATATAAACAACATTTCCATCTTATTACCCCACATATTGCACTTTTTTGTGATTTTTTTTCTTCCTATTTGTATGGTACTTTTGTAGTGTCTACAAACTTCGAGCACAGAATTCCTCAAGTAGTAAGGAATACCTATTTTTAGTTATGCCAGTTACCTTCATGAGCTTGGGAATCAAAGGACTATTCCTCACTAAGAACAATTTCTGAGTGGCAGTCTTCCACTCCCTGGATTTTCTTGACGCTCCTCTTCTCAGTGCCATTTTGTGTTTCTGTATTTTGGCCCACTGTTTCCACGGCTAAACTAATGTTCAACCCTAGCTATCGAAAGCCATTCTAGCAAGCTAATTCCATCATACTAATGATGGTTTTGCTGGCTTTAGAAGGACAGATACATGCAAGCCATGTGGATGGCTGAGACCTGGGGAGCCATGAAAAGTCTAAAAAGTCTAAAATAGAGTAAACTAGAAATACAGGCTCCTAAATCCATATGTGGATATCTTTGTGAGTTTCAAGAACACTCTTCATCAAAATGTTTTTTTTTTTTTTCATTTTTCTTGAGAAAAACCCAAACCATTTCAGGCTGAAATTATTCTAAGCCTGAACCCACCACCACCATTTTCCCTCTGACGTGTATTTTTTCTCAGAATGATGTTTCTTCTTTATGAAACCAGTGGGAATGCATGGCTGTACACAGTCTCCAGAAACAGCTAGTCTTTCACCAAAAACAGCTGAGTTTACTGCTGTGAAGGAAGTATGCTTGCTTGTCTTTACTGGCTGCCACAGGATACCTCAGTGTGCATGTAACAGGACTAGTGGATTCTCTGGAAGGTGACAATTCATAACACCCACTATGTGGAAATGTGTTTGTTTATACAGCTCTGCATGACAACAGATGATGGAACTGTCAACATCAGTTTGAATACTTGGTGTCTTACAGTAGATAACCTTCTATGCTTTTAGTGATTGACTTGCATAGCACCAATTCAGCTGTCCAGAAATGGCAACTTCCAAAGTCAGAGGTCTGTTGATCTTCAACCTCTCACAGTTTTGTCTCTGGTCTTCCTTTCAAGCCTGGTATACCTGGAATGTCCTTTCCCACATGAGTTTGCCAAGTCATCAGTCTTTATGCATTAAAGCCCATCTGGAGAGACCTTGAGTTGTGCTGAGACTGCTCATTTACTATATTTAGACCCGAGAATTATCTGCGATTATGCGCAGACAACATACTCAAAATGGCACAAAGATGAATCACAGAATCACAGACCGGTTGAGGTTGCAAGGGACCTCTGAAGGTCATCTGGACCAACCCCACTGCTCAAACAGGGGCACCTAGAATCAGTTGACCAGGACCACGTCCGGGTGGCTACTGAACACCTTCAATGACAGAAAATCCACAACTTCTTCAGGCAACTTGTTTGCCCTCATAGTAAAATAAGTGTTTCCTGATGCTCAGTTTTTGCACATTGCCTCTTGTACTGTCACAGGCCACCACTGAAAAAACCTTGGCTTGGTTTTCTTTACACCAGTCAGGTATTTGCATACATTAGTTAGACCTCCCTGTTCTCCAGGCTAAACAGTCCTGGCTCAGTCAGCCTTCCCTCACAGGAGAGATACGTCATCATCTTAGTGGCCCTTTGACTCATTCCATTATGTCCATGTCTCTCAGGTACTGGGAAGCCCAGAACTCCAGGTGTGGCCTCACCAGCACTGAATAAAGGTGAAGGGTCACCTTTCCTTGACCTGCTTGGAACACTCCTAATGCAGCCCAGGATACTGTTGGCCTTCTTTGCAGCAAGGTCACATTGCTGGCTCCTGTTCAACCTGGTATCCACCAGAATTCCCAAGTCCTTTTCTGCCAAGCTGCTTTCCAGCCTGGTGGCCCCAGCACACAGACATGCATGGGGTTGTTCCTCCCCACTTTGCATCTTCCCTTGTTGAACTTCATGAGTTTCCTGCCAGCCCATGAAAACCATCTCCACATCATGTTTATATTTTGGTTAAAGCAGAAGGAACTCACCTGAAACTAAACCGGGCCTCTCTGTAGCCAAAAATCATGAGATGCTATATTTTGAGCTAAACAGTAAGAACTACCAAAAAGGCCCTAAGCAACTTGTTATTCCTCCAAGGGCACACCAAGGTAGGTCTGTTACTCACACGACTCTACTGTAATAGTTTATGCAGCCCATGAAGAGTTCACAATCTGACAAGCATAGGAGGGTAGAACATGGAAAGAAGAGTTGCCAGGAGCCACATGTGAAAGCATAAGCAACACATAAACAAAATCTCCAAATCTGTAAGTGTGGCAGCATTTAAATGAACAGAAAAAAGCAGTTCTATTTATATCAGAAGGATGTGTCATTAAACACATTTGCTGGGACTGGTTACCTTCTTATAGAGTCAAGATATCCTGTTATCACATGTGAATCTTGAGTTTTCTTTACCAGGTGTATAGAATTCATAATAAAGCTCCAGTTGCTGATTGTAAATCTGTGCAATGTAATCTGCCTGCATTGTGATGCTTGTCATGATAAAATCATTCTAGGTTAATTTTCTTATACGACATCTCAGTACTGACTTGCCTCACACAAGGTTATCTGACTGGCAAATAAAGGTAATCCTAAACTGCAGGCTGTGCTATAGATTGCAATACAAACATAGGTTACATGAACACATTGACTAAAATAATCTCCCAGCAAAGAAACAGCCATGGGATTTTGACCTTTCCAGTCTCTATCCAAAAACCTTTCAAAAAATATCTCTCATTCCACAAGCTGAAATAGCTCTTGCTTTAGCTGGAATACCCCAAACCACAGTCCTTGCTCATCTATCTTCTTATATGCCTCCATCTCTTTTACCACATGCATCAAAGAGAAGCTAAAGTGGCCTTCTGTTATTGTTGCCATTGTGAAATCCATCCAGCGGGACCCTAAAGTCAGGCAAGACCAATCTGACTCCCAATCTGTCTTCATATGTGCCGACATGTTTCTCCAACTGTCCTCTGACCTCAGACACACAACAAGAATACAGACCCCTGTACAGTGATTGCTTTGCTGTTCCCAGTGCATGCCTGACTGAGGCTTGAGCCCTGTGCTTTGCCCTCATGAGCTCCCAGCTCATTTCTCTAGAAATCAGATTACACTTGAACACATCTCTTAGCTACAAAATGGAAGGCAATAATAAAAAAAAAGAAAATGGTGCTAGATTGTGAATAGCCCTCTACTCCTGTGTAGAGTCAGAGCATTTTTTATCAAACCACCTGTTATTTAAGTTTACTGCTTGCATTGACAGGGTTCAAGGAAAAAAAGTGATCCCTGTAGCAGCAACTAACATCATCTCCCATGCTCTTGTATGGCTTGGTATCACCCTGGTTTCACATCTACCTTGCATTTCCAAGGCAGTTCAGCCACCTGCAAGAGGCACAACTCTTGTCTGTCCATCTGCTTTAGGAGAGAGGTGAACAAGGATCAGTGTGCTCAACTGTTTGGAAGAGCCTGTAAACTGAGTACCAAATGAAAACAAGAGCACTGGACAATATATGTTAAAAAGACTCACAGATCTGCACTCCAGACATGAAATCCAGCTTTGTCTACTCTGAACATAAAACTACGAACAGCCATGCACTGGAGCAATGACAGCTGGAGAAAGACCTCACTACTCTCCCCAGATGTAGAAAAGGAACATTTTGCTATCAGGAACCTTTGGAAGTGACCTCTCGTCTCAAAAATGCTTCTCTAATGGGTCAGGGTAAATGCAGATTGATTTAAGCCACAGATATTTAAATCATCAGCTTCCATCATCATTTAAACTGAAAGAAACTTCAAATAAGTCATGCATTTTAACTTGCACTGCTTTTGTACCCTTTACTCAGCTTCTTTCTATAGATAATTAATGCATCTTTTTGTCAGGCCAGAAGAGAATCTCTTTCTATACACTAAGTAATCTTTTGTTGGTAAGTGAATTTTGGTAGAAATTTGGACTCAATCAAAAGCCACACTAGAATATTTCAAAACTATAGACTATTAGTTATGCAGTACTATGTATAACTAGTGTGCTCTGTGAATAAGAAATGGGGATGGTTTCTTATCAAGAAATCATCATAACTTTCATTTTAAATGGATTTATTTAATAGTGGCAGTGTTACCTGTAGTTAAAGAACTGAATGTTTCTCATGACCAAACTGTAAAAATGTAGAAACTGTCGCTCTTATATGCTTATACATCATTCTCTCTATCCTCGAAAATGGAAGGCAAGTCTGCCTGCTTTTTGAGCTGCCAGATTCTCAATACTAAATAAAATAGGTGTTGAGAAGAACCAAAGGAATAATCTGAAATGAAAACTACTGCTGGTTTAGGTTTTCAGAAACTGGTTTAGTCTTTCAGTCAGCTTTGCTTCCAGCTGCTAAGTCTTCCACCAGTTTTTTCCCTTGCCTTCTTCGCAGAAATTGACAGCAAGCATCCACTCCTTGTATGTTTTTATTTAACTTGTATTTTCGGAGATTATAGTCATGAAATGTGTTGCAAAGATTTGGAATGGGGTTAGTTTTTCAAAAGAAGAGAAACAGAGTTTAATTAAAGGGTATCTTTTTTTTTCTCCTCTAGCTTAGAATGCTAATTAACAAGTAGCAAAAATCAGAGAGGGCTCTCTTGGCAAAGCATGAAGGAATTCTAGTAATTCTTTATGCTGCACTTATTCAAGTCCTTTGCCTTTTCAAAAATAAAAACTATTTTCATTTTCCTCTTCATTTTTAAAAAAGCCCATCTCGGTAGGAGTTGTGCTGGAAGGGCACAAAGATAACAGAGCAGATGCTATAAGGATGCACACTGCAGTAGCAATAGAACAATATCTCTTCATGCCACGGTCAAAATAGCAGCATGAAATGATTATCACATGCAAATTCACTCTGCTATAACAAACGAGGAAGAATATTTCCATCAAAAGCAGCAACCTGGGAGTAACAGAGAAGACATTAGTCCATGCTGGTTCTTTAGACACTGTGGTCTGCTAGGCTCCTCTCTCACTGCCAGAACAGCACTGTTTCAGTTTGCTCAGATATTTTTGTCCCAGGCGTAACTGTGATGATTTTGCAGTCCTACCTCACAAGTCCCTGTCTGTCCCTAGTAACAGGGACTGCTGAGGTGAGGTTACATAAGGGACAGCAAAGCTTGCACTGCCTAGTGAGAACAAAAGTAATGAAATAAATAATTTTTTACCTAAAAAATTAGATCTTTAATCATTGTTTTGTTTATATTTTTACTAGTTAAGGGATCTCACTTGCTTAACTTGCATGTCTGACATTAAAGGACTGGCTGTGGCCATAAGGAGCAGTTTAAAAGATGGGATTATAGGTATGGTCAGGAACAGAAGGAGAAGAGGGAAAACTCCAATTGATTGCTCCATTATGCCATTATTAACCACGAGAACACTGTAGGTTGTAATCACTCAGCATGTGTGAAAAGAAAAAGGGGACACAGATGAAAGACTCTGTGGGTTTTTTCCAAATAAAGAAAAATAATCCAAGTTGCATAAATGAAATTTCTATACCTAGCATAGCAAGGTAGCATTAGTTAATAGAAAATGACACTTACTTGTTTCACAACATTAATGGAATGTGTAAAACAAAAATTCCTACGGAGTTTATCAATATGAAGTGATAAATTTACTTCACAATTTTTTGTGCAATGTTTCCTGAATGCACACATTATCTGATCCTGAGATGCACCACTTCTCTCCCCCTCCAAAAAAAATGCTATCAGAATCACTCTGGCATATGTCCAGTACATTTTAGATATTAAATGATACCTCTGTGATGACCTCTAACACTTTTCTTCCCTTGGTCTATTTCTCTAAAAGTAGGTAGGGTAAGGCTTGCACCATCCTTAGCACTGAGAGAATGAGAGCAATTTCCCTTTACCCAGATTAAAATAGAAATACAAACCTTGCCAGAATGATTTGAAAGCACTGGCAGATGGATAAAATATTTCTGAATCTGCATCGTGTAACATTTGGCAGCTAGCATGAGTACTGAACAGCTGACTTTTATGCAATGACATTATTAATTATATCTTCCTTGCCAAACAAGCACCGTAACTGAGCCTTTGCAGCAGTGTGTCATTAGGCAGCTCATGCATGTCTGCTGAGCTGCTCACACGGTAAGAGATGGAGCTGCCCTGTCCCAGGCCTACTAAAAGCATCAGCCAAGCTCCCATCTGATTGCAAGAGCTACTATATATGGGCCAAAGGCAGTGCAGCAACCAGAAGGCGCTGTGCTCCGCCCGTGTCGTTAGACATGGGACAACAGCCATTCCCAACATTATTCCTGCCTTGCCAAGACCACCAACAGTGCAAGACAGTCATTCATGCCTACTGACTAATTTGCATAAAATTTGCTTGCAGGCTGAAATATCTTCATTTTGGACATTTTCCATTCAAGGTTTTTTTGGTGTTTTTTTTTTTTTTTAAACTGGAATCTGCAGAAGCATCTCAAAAACCCGTGTATGCCTGCAGGCATATATTAAGTGAGCTCAGATTTGCAGTGTGCAAAACTAACTCAATGAAAAGCCAGCTCTTGTTTCAGGAAACACAGGAAACAGAAGAGCTGATAGAAGCCATCATGTCTCTAATCCTAACTGCCTTAAGCCTCAATTTTGTGCAAAAACCATGATCCTTCTCACTTCAAGCCAATGTAAGAAATATTGGATAGATGTATAAGATAGATGTATAAGTGTCTGCAACACTTGCAATTCAAACAAAATACTCACATATTCTCTGTCCCAAATCCCAACAGCCACTCACACACAGCAGCCATGTAAATCTATCCCTTTGACTTCCCTGTTTCACACATTCAAGCTCTCAGCAGTTCTGCTGACTCCTGGAACCTGGTTCCTGGTGTTTCACACTTCTTCACACAGAAATTCCTGGGGGAATTTCATCTTGAATCTGATGATCTCCCTTCACTTCCACACTAATTCCCTCTTAGGCAGTCAAAAAAACAGGTGAGAAGCAGCACAGATTTGATTCCTTCTCAGAAAGCGAAAGTTCCTAGCCAGCCATTTGCCTTGAGATCCTTTGGATCATTCATAACCACAGTGGGGTGTTTGCTGTCCTACAGTGACAAGACCCAGCACATTTAACTATATTTCAAACTTTGCAAGCAGCTCCACAACTTCATAAACTTGACTAATTCTGACAGCAGCTTACTGAAACAGGCAAATTATTTAGTTGGATTGATGCAATCTTCACAGAGCCCTGAAGTAATAAAAATGTCACTGGTAAGTTCAGTTTGCTTTTGAGCAGACCATACGCATGCATATTGAGATGAATGCTAAATGTATGGGTACAAAGAATGCCACACTGTCACCATCATTGTCATTATCATTTCTATACTTAAACACAGAAAATATGCAGTATTGTTCTCACTTTCCAAAGCTACAGATGGAGACTGTTTTGAATATGCAGCAAAGTATTGACTGCCACCATGGGGTACTCATTTTCCTCTTGCCCTGAAAACTTACCCTGTTTTATCAACGGGTTTCTTTATCTGTTTACAATTATATTCAAGTATATGACAATGTGTGTGGCTTCACAAGCTCTCTGTTCCATGTATTTCATGGGTCATTCCCAGCACTGCATGGTAGCTTTAACTCTATCGTCATAAAGCTAAAAATTCAAGTTGTAATAGGAACCAACATAAAACAGAAAATTAGAGCAGCATCTTGCATAACAGGAGGGCAGAGGATACATCAACTTCTGCCACTCATACACCAGTTGTTACTGCTATTGTATCTTCACAAAGAGAAACTGCGTACACACCACAAAGAAGAGCCTACCTTATATTTCCAGAGGAGAAGAGGGAACAGTGAGAAGCAGAAATTCCATGTCAGGAGGCAGAGAATGCCAGTTGTTTGCCAAAACATTGGCACTGACCAAAACAGCAAGAGATTATCCTATGTTGTGAACAAGCCTCCAGAGCCACCCCACACAGATGAGGTTTACATGCACCCCTGAATAAAAAGCTAAACTGGCTCTAGATCTTCCACATAGCAGAAAGCACCAAAAAAGAAAAAAAGTTGGAAAGAATGCACCATGATGTCAATGACTTCTTACCTGTTGGGGGTTTTTATGTCAGAGGTGGACAACTGGAAATTCTGCAATACCCCAAAGTGACAATCCTGGCCAAGGGAAGAGGCAGGAGTGCTAAAGGAGCCTTAGAGAGTTTCTCCCAACAGACCCTCAGGTCTGAAATGTCCCTACAGATACACTGAAGGGATGAATAACGGATCATATGGATGCTGTTAAACTTCCCATATGAAGTTTAAAACTTCCATGTCTAGGAAGGTGCCTCTGTTGAATGGACAACACTCTTTCAGGGGCTGAACTGACAGAACATGAATTAAGAAAATACAGTGATGGCTAATTATGTCCTTTCACACCACTCAAAGGTAAGGGGGATCTTGACTTCAAAGTTCAAGGGATTTGCCTGGGAAAGTTAGTTACATGGCCCTAGCCATAGGAATTTTATACTTTATTATCATGATTAAACTTTATCATCAAGAATCCTCCTTGAGAATGGTGCTGACAAGAACTAGACGAGGCTCTGATAAGGGCTTTGCTGTGTTATAATTACGTTTTTAACTTGCTATTTTGAAATTACATTCACCTGCTGTGGTAGTTTTGAGAAATGCTGAAAAAAAAAAAGCAGTTATAAAAAGTTCTAAGAAACCAGAAAACTCTACTTTTTTTTTTCTGAAATATTTTTCCTTCTCCCCTTCTGCTGCCTCCCGAAAGAAGCTATAGACTATGATGAGGTCACCCCTCAGCCTTCTCTACTCCAAGGTGAACAAACCAACTGACATCAGCTGCTTCTCCTAAGTCTTGCCCTTGAGACACTTCACCATCTTGGCTGTCCTCCTCTGGACACACCCTAAATAGTCTGAAGTCCTTCTTTTATAAAGGCATCTAAACCAGCCCCCAGCACTCGAGGTGAGGCTGTCCCAGTGCAGAGCAGAGCAGGACAATCCCCTCCCTTGCCCAGCTGTGATGCCGTGCCTGATGCACCCCAGGACAGGGCTGGCCCTGCTGGCTGCCAGGGCACTGCTGACTCATGTTCCACTTGCCATCCACTCAGGCCCGAGGTCTTTCTTAGTCATGTTGCCATTCTTGCTCTGCCCAATTTTAAGCAACACAAAAAGAGCAGCGTAATTGCTGTGAAGAAATGCAACCCAAATGTCATGGCAGAGGCTATATAGCAATTACGTCAGGCACGCGGCACTCTTACCCTCAACTTGTCACTTGTCTCCTGACATGTCATATGACCTCAGACAGTCAGTTCACAACCTGAGCTAGGTGCATTGCCTTCTTTGACCTGTAAAACTAGATGATCTTTGAACTAGCAAAGCATCTTCCTTATCACTCTACAAGGATGCTGACTGCCTCAAACACTTAATCTACTCCCTCTAAGCTGGACAAAACCAAAGTACAGATGTGGATAGGCACATGCATGGCTGGCCACTCTGTCAAGTACTGGCACCTTCTGTTTATTCCTCGTTCCCTCCCGCTCACTCTATGCAGAAGAAAATCCAAGACACTTTTCAGTGCACTGGTTGTACAATGATAGCACAGTCTAGGCAAGTTGCCTCTGGAACTGGCTACGTGGGGCTCAAAGGAGGCAGCTGTAAAGCTAAACTGGCTCTAGACATGGGCTAGGAGGGCTTTGTAAGTGGACTTAGTAGCACCAACCAACACCAACTTGGAGGTCTTTCATTCAACTTTATTGACCAGCATAGCTCGCCTGCAGTTGGAAAATCCTTAAGGAAGACAACTTGCTGAACAAAAAGTCACGTTTTTGTGCAGTAATAATGTTTCTTCTGCCTTGCCCCTCTGAATGAAACATTTTCTATGCTGTTTTCTAAAGCCTCTGTAAAGATTTCTCCATCATTCCCAGCCCATGCAGAATTTTTTTGTGCACAGGCTAAACCACGCACATGCCAGCGGGTGTAGAGCCGAGGTGAAACTGAACCACCAGAGACAGCCCTCCCACTTTTTTGTAACCTCTGCAAAATGGTAGAAACTGAAAATGGCCACTAAGATTTCAAATTGAACAGCTGACACCACATAAAACATTAAAGGAACACAGAGGTCAGAAATGAAGCAGGGTTAGCAATCATAAATTAAATGTGCTGAGATTCTTTGTTTATGCATCACTTGCTTTGTGCTTCACAAGAATTAGATCTGTCCAAGTACATTTATAAGGAGGCAGCTCAGGATTAATTTCTGGCTAAATGAATCCTTTCTTGGTGACAAGCAGTACGTGGTGATTTCTATGCTGCAGCAAAACATTTCAAAGGCTATTTCCTTCATGGATTCCAGAAAAGTTTCTAGGGGAGGATGGTTTCTTAGTTAATTTTCTAACAGTCTTTGTAAGAAGGTGAAATTATAAAATCATAGAATGGGTTGTGTTGGACAGGACCTTTTAAGAGTATCTAGTCCAACACCCATAATTAAAATGTTTCAAGAAGCTTAAATATTTCTTTAATAAAAGTAGCAATGGCTCCCTTTCAACATTATTGCAGTCATTTCATTGATTCTGTTGGCAAAAAGTCTTAAGGAACACTTTTGTTAGAAAAAGACTAGTGGCCTTACTAAATACAGTTTTTAAATTACTTTCCAAACAGTGCTAGGTTCAACTTTCAGATTAAATTAAGGCTTGTCTGACACCAGAGATCAGATGTGCTTTGTGCAGAGGAAAGCTGGCAGAAGTTAGTTTTAGGAAGGAAGTACATTCAAATCCACTTTTCTAAACTTATTTGTGAACTAGTCTTTTTGATTTCATTGTCATACATATAGATGCATGTGTGTGGAAGTCTGTCATATGTATCTGAAATGTCTAGGCCTAGAAAATAAGCTACACACATGACAAAGACTTCAAAACATTTCATTCATGTCTATCTTAATTTTCTCTTAAAGAAAAATAAACTGGCACATTATTTCCTGAACAGCAACAAACTACAGGTAAAACATTTAGATGTGACTATAAAGGGAAAATTAGGTGGTAAAAAGAGTCTAAGCATAAATGGTTTTCTTAAATAGAAAAGATAAAACTCTGGCAACAGGGAAATCAATATTATAGCTTCTGCTGACCTAACAGAATCACAGAAAAGAGGGATGGAAGTCAGGCTTCCCTATCCTCTTTATTATAAATGTTTCATAATAAAGGTAGATAACACAAAATTCAGAGTAGAAGGAAGAGATGGTAGGAGGGACAAGGACCCCACCCTACTGGCAGAGAAGGACACTGGCAGCAGGATCTGAGCCATGCCACTGCCCCACTCCTGAAACACACAATTGGTTCCCACCATTAGTTGAACAGCTGTTTTCCAAGAAATAGATTAACTCCTGCTCACCACTTTTAGAAAAACATTTTTGGGGAGCCATTAAAAAAGAAAAGAATATCACTTTTATGCAGCTTCATAAAATGTAGTTATCTGTTTTCTTCAGGTTTTAGAGAGTGGAATGACCTTGCCCCTTGGCAGATTTTTGGCAAGAAAGCCGAAGACAGAAATGCAATAATGTGCTCCAAGGTCTTGATCTGATCTCTACTTAGCACGTTTCTGACACCTATCAAAAGGGAAAAGTCACACATTACCTTTTTAGTTCAACAATTAACAGCAAGACAAAAGCAAAAGCAGCTAAACCCAGACGTTTCAAATACAGAGACAGCAAAACAAGCACAGAATTGCTGATCTACATAGTGTGGGTTTGCCACTATATGGGTACTTAGCTGCATTCAGAGAATTTCAAGCACTTTTGAAGTATGAAGCATTGCCAAGTGTTAGCTCAGATGTGTTAAATACATTGTCAGGTGGCTATACCCTGGTTAAATATAATAGAAAGTGACCACACGTTTCCTGCAGTTTGGAGCTTTGCAGCAAGAACGCAGAATGAATGAACTTTACACTATGCAACTGACAGAGAAGGACACCAACTGTTCCACATATAAAGTGTAACTGAAAGAACAGAACCTAATATCTGATCCCTTTAGGCCCTGTAATAGCATTAAAAGCTACTGTAAGTAATGAAGAAACATATTCTGCTACACACAAGGACAATTCTCTAAACTGCTTAGCCTATGTTTTAGTTTATTTCTTCACCCTAGCCCATCATTTTCACTTGTGTAACTCCTCCCTCTCAGGGCAGCTGATACCCTTCCATTCCCAATGTGGCTGTTTAGAATATTCAGGGAATCAAATTAAAATAGATTCTCACATCAAGAGTTTGGATTTTCTGGCCCTAAATGCTAGCCCCTGCCTAGAGGTGCTAAGATTGGTACAAGATTTGAGAGGACCTTATTTGCAGTTTCCTAATTTTAGATCTTCCCTGTGGACTGTACAAGCAGCCAAGACAGAAGTAGAAGGTCTTTCATCGTGCCCTAGGTGACCATGCCCAAATCTATGGCTCTTTCTATGGGCAAAACAGACCCAGAAACACCTTAAAAACACTTTTTTTTTTCCGCCAGCAAGATAGAAGAATGAAGATGTTCTACACAGCTATTCACAAAATCCTCCTGAATTTTTTCTAGTCCCAAATGAATTTCTAGTAACAACCTGACATCTACATGAAGAATCAATCAATGAAGAGAAACCAGAAAAAGCAAGTCTCTTGTTCCCTTACGAGCATTAGAGATCGCTTTCAGACAAATTACATTAACTTTTCTCTCACTTAGTGAATGACTTAAACATACAACAAGAAGACAGAGAGAGCATACCAGCTGAGCTTTTCATGTTATTAGCACCCATAAATCTCAAGTTATGCACAATGCTAGTACTGTATCTATTAAAATATTCAATTTCACAGTATAGATTTGATGAGAACTATCACCTCGCTTCTGGACAAGGGATCAGGAATGTTCACCAGTTCACACGATGCCTTTCTACCTCTTACAATAGGAATTACGGCCACATGCATATAAATCCCATCCGTCTCTGGTATGAACACTTTCAATATTCAATCCTTTACAGAAAAAACCCACAATAGCTTTTAAAGGGAACACAGCCTTCCATGTCAAAATACTGGTGGCTTTGGGCATTCAGAACTTTGTATGAAATCAAAACAAACTCAAGGCAATCAGGTCCTTGGTAAATCAGTCCTGATGTGTTAGTGGATCCAGGAAGAAGAGAACAGTGTGACCTTTGACACCTAGATTCTCTCCTCAGTGTGATGCTGGTCTGCTGGAGGGCCTGCAAGGAGTGATTTCATTGCCTGCAATTTGGTCTCTCCATTAATAAAATTAGTCTATGAGCATTTAGCCTTTTTTGAAAACACTTTTTGATCTGTTGATGAAAACCACTACAAAAATCAGTCTTGCTAATTTCCTGATTCTGTATTTGTACAGTAAGGACCTACCTAGAACTCAATGTTTCTACACCAATGAAAAACAAAGTAAGTATAGTAACAGTAATCACTAGGAAAAGATTTAATCAGGACAGTCATTGCTGCTGGATTGTCAAAAACCAAACCCCAACCACCTGAAAGTCCCTGCATAGGTTTACCTTATGTTGCAGTATTAAAAATGAAACAGAATCAATTCATTCACTTCTAACCAGCAGCAAAGTTCTTCAAGATGATCTGTCATCCACACATGCACTAGATCCAAACTTATTTAGTAGCTCCGTATAATGAAAGTGAAGTTGCCCATATCCTGTTTTTCATTGGGAATTGGGCCGACCCCTCACCAAGTCTTTATACACAGAGGAAGAGATAAATTAGATGGCAACTGATTTGTTGCTAACAACTTGAGTTAGATTTAAAACTGTGACCTGCTGCACAATGCTTTATATCTTAGATGAGCAGTTCCCTTTTTCCTGTGTCTCAAGTGTAAAATAAAGTATAATGTTAGTATTTCTTCACCATAATATTCTTTTCTTGAATTGTATGTCATTACCTAGACATAAATTGCCCTTTACTACCATACCCTCAGCCAGATGTCTGTACTTATAAAAATGCTCTGGAAACAGCATCTAGCCAAGACATATATTGATAATGAACAATTTGTGTGTGCATAATCAAATTGTATTAAAAGAAAAAAAAAAAAAACCTGCACACCTCTAAGTAGTGTGTGGATATTTTAAAGTCTCTAAGGCCAACAAACCACTCAGTTGGCTTATTTCTGGTCTTCATTTTGCATTACTGGATGAAAAGCCCTTACGATGGTTGAAGTGTACACCTGCAATCTTTTCCATAAAATTTAGGATGCTGCAGAAATGTCTGCAGATTAAAACTGAAACATTGTTACAACAGAATAGTCCAAGCACAGGTCAAGGAAACCCAACCAGCTGGTGTCCTTTTTCTGCCTCCCCTTTCACCCCTCTGTCCACACAGGCTTATACATACATAATGAGTAAGCCATTTGCTTTGTCAAGAAAGAAAAACAACAAAAAATGAACCTATCCCTGCATCTACTTCATACATGCACAAGCAATGTGTGTGCACATAATTAAAAACTGAGATTACACTTTCCATTTCAGTAGATTCACACGGATGACAGGAGATTGCCATTTCAAAGGTCAAAGAAATTCTTAACCATGGGGCTAAGAACGTTTCAATGTCTAACCATTAATTCCTTTTGTTAACATCTGCTTAACTAATTCATTGCAAATGTGCTGAGAACAGCTCCACATTTTCTCCTCAGCCAAGGAGAAAGTCAGAAGATTCCAACATCTTCCAAGGCAATCAACAACAGCAAGCAACAACAGAGTCATTAGTGTCTTAGTTTGTCAAAAGTTAATGTCTTGTCAAAAGTTACGTCATGACATTTGATTTTAAGAAGGAAAAATAATCTTGATTTTTCACCCTCTGCCTATATAATAAAGAATGGAAGACAAGAGCAAAGAAGATTTTAATCAGCTTTGCCAGTCTCCCTGAATTCTTGCAGCTAAAGCTGCTTTTACAATAGTCCATTTTTACACTAACTGATTAAAAATTATGTGATGGAAGTGATGCGCACCACCTTTTGAAGAGCCTACAAAACTGAAGGCTCCAGTACAAGAATACTAGGATATTTTTTCCTAGTCACTTTAATGTCATTCTTCCTTTTATGAAATGATCAATTGCTGGCTCTTCTGTGAAGATACGATTCTTGCAATCCCATATGAGTTCACCATGGTTTCAGTACCTGCAGGTACAGCCCACCTGACACCTTGCTAATACATCCTTAGTTCTGTCGCTCAAATATCTAGTTTACACTAATCCTGCCACTAAAATTAAAGCTCGTCACTCACCTCCCCTTGTGGAGCAACCCACTGTTACTTTATTATATTAAAAAAACCCAGAAGAAATGAAGAGCAAGAACAAAAAAAGATCATTAAGCCCGTACTGTTTGCATTTAAATGTGGAGAAGAGCAAGAGAGACCCAAAAAATGGCTACACTTTGTTCAGTATTCTTTTCCACTAAACTTTAATAGTAAAACCTCTGGGCCATACTTTCTCACAAAGGTATTCAGAGGATATTTATTCTCCCTTGTTCCATTAAGATGACTCTTAATTAGTGTTATTTTAAAATATACACACAGGACCATTTTTATAAATTCAAGAGGACATCACGAGGCAAGTGCATGATACGGTAAAAGCATTGTTTCACAGCCAGCATGAGAATTCTGCTGGGGATGTCACCTTTATTTCTCCCTGGTTAAAGAACAGCGGTGCTGTAGGCTGACAGTGCCTCGGTCGGCCATGGCATCTTCCTGTGTTAGGCAACTCTGTGTCACAGAAGCTGCACCACCACTGCTCCTAAGAAGGCTCATGGAAACAGCCATGGTGCTCTAATTTGCCCCTAACAGCAACTACTGGTGCCCAAGGAAACAAGAGGCTTTCCCTTATTACTGTCAGCAGCACAGGACTTAGCCAAGATCAGTGGCTGAAGTAGTCTGACACTACCCTACAGATGATGGGCAAATCCAAGTAGGATCAGAAGCTAATGGAAGCTCATGGAAGTGAGGCCATATGGCAGTGTGAAAGTATGGGGTAAATTGCCAATCATATTTCTCATTCCAAGTTCAGCACCATAATTTCTAGATTCTCTTACAGAAGAACTGCCACATCGGATGTGAAGTGCCCACCATGCCAGTAGCTTGCCTTTGACAGTACGTGAAAACCAGGCACATTCAAAGGAAGCCCAATAAGCAAAACACACCCATGAAAGTCAATTTAATAATGTCAGCTGATGCCCTAGAGACAAAGGTCAGATTAAATCACAGCAAGTGAGATTTTTTTAATGGCTCTGATATTTGATTAGTGTGTAGTCTTTTCACAGAGAAACCCAAAATATCTTTGAATCCTTTGTTTTATCATCCCATAGCAGTCAATTCCACAACCAAAGTATCATGAGAATTTTCAGCATTTGGGAATTTTTTGGGTTTCAAGTGACTTGCATATTGGTTCTCAGACATTTTACAGAACCAGACAAAGAGAAACTACAGATTCCCTTCACTACCAAGTTTGACTATTTTGCATTCTGTTGCAGTGTTATTTATTCAACTCATGTCATTTCATTATTCAACTTATTACTATGACAAACTTAGTCTTCTAAGCAGTCTTCTTTGGCTCCTCATACTTCTTGTACCTCTTAGAAGCGAAGAACAGAGCAAGTTTTCCCTTCAGTGCCAGAAGTCTGGGAAGTGACCCCAATCCAGAGGAAGCTCGAGCATGAGACAGCACAGCACAAAGACCAGCACATCACCTCACTATGACACATTCTCAGTCAACCATGAGCAGTTTCGACTGCAGTGTAAATAACCCCTGCAATTCACTGTTCCAAAAGACTCAGAGAAAGACAACACATTTGCTTTGAGCACAGACAAGTGATCTCTAGCAGTTTTGAAAGTCCAGCAGCTTAAAAAAAACCCCAAACAATTATGAGGCTAATCCACACCAAAATGGTATCACAGACTGTTTTCTGCTCTTTTCATGCAGTAATGCTGCTTGGTTTCATTTGCTGACATCCACTGAAATACGGAGAACTTTTTCAAGGAATTGGACAGTTTTATATCAAGGTCATGTGACTACCTCCCTGCTGAAGCCCATATATCAAAGCAGGCAGCTGCTAGCCTGAAAGCACAGCACAGCATCTATTTTCACCTAGGAATTACTGTGTCGCTTGGCAGAATTCTGTTCTATATTCAGGGGGTGACATAAAGCCACAGCAATGAACCCTGGAAGCTGAGTCTCTCTCTCTCTCTCCTCTGCACTGCACTCAGAGGTGAAATACCAGCAAAACGAAACCTGTCCTGTGCCAGGGAACTGTATGCTGAACAAGCATTCTCTCAGTCCTTCTTGGTCCCTTACTCCAATAAGGAAAGGCTAGGCTCAGCTTCATTAATAATTCAAACTAGATATGCATAAATTATGTTCATGGAAATTATGGAGAGGTTAAGCTGAGCAAATTGAGAAATAATCCTCTAGCAATACATATTTCAAAATGCCATACTCAAAAATACTACTCCGGGCTAACATACCGTATGTTACTGTTTAGTGATTCTATCTGAGCTACAAACTTTTAAAAGGATTAAAATGAATTTATTTCTCAATTCTAAACTGTCATGAGTCACAGAGATAAAGAAAAAAAAATCAGATTTTTTTCTAAGAAAATAGAGTTTTTTGGCTTTTCTCATCATTTATTTAAAAAATTACATCCATCTCATAAAAATGTACCTTTAAAATTGGGATATTGCCAAGGAGCTTAGGCTTAACATTCAATCTAGTAATAAAACTGACAGATTGAAGGAGAGGACAGAAATGAATTAAAGTGAACTACAATAAAGACAAATGGGAAGCAATTCAGAGTGATTATGCCTTTTTAATGCACAAAAACAGAAGAAGGGTTAACTGGCTTGGCAGATGTTTCATACAGACAGATCTTATTGGCCAGACTGGGACTAAATTGAGTACTGAATTTGAATTATAATCTTCCCAAAATGGAAAATGGCAGTGTGGCACAGCAATCTCAGCTGATGACACATGTACAGAGTTTATTCATTTAGTCAAACATAAATCGATGTATCAGGCTAGACTATTTTTTAAACTTTAAGGGAAGTGCGTGACAAATTGTTTTTCATTTCCTCTTTAGCAACCAAAAGGTAGAGGGCTCCTTGTCCTGACAGCCTGTTCACTAGCCAGCATAAGCTGTGGCTGCAGGCTGATAGCTCAGCTTCCCAAATCCTGGAGCCAAAGTGCCTCCCTAGGCATTCATGCCTGGAAATCTCAGTAAATATTTTACTTAAAAATCCATAGATGTGAAAATCAATTCAGCAGTGCAACTAAGCTTACGCTTATTTATTGTACGAGTCTCTGTATATTGCTTTTGCCCTGACCTTTCATAACTACTTTATGTATTATTCACTTTCTAGTCTTCATGTTTTGCCTTTCTTAATGAAATGTGGCAAAAGAGCTGAATTTAGAAATTCATATTTTCATTTCTTTGTCCTTAAGCAAGTCTTTCTTTCTTTAAATTAACTCCATGCTGAGTAATGCCAGTGAATGTGGGGCTACAGTAACACAACAAATTTAGAAAGGAGAGATGATATATGCACAGCTGAGAGGTCTATTCAGAACATGGAAGGCTTACTAAAACAGAGAAAGGAAAATCTCATTTACCCATTAGTCAATAGAAACAGAATCAGGAATCCAGTTTGATCAGGTTGCAGCAGAGAAGTTAAATTTAAGCTTGATTTTGTCCTACGGAGGTGAAAAAAAGGAAATAACAGCAATTGCTATAAAATAAGTCATAGACAATGAGTGCTAGAAAACTTCTGAGCCATGATGACCTTGGTGACCTGAGAGTGAAAGAATTCTGTCATTCTGCAAAATGGGCGGGGGGGTGGAATTGAGTATCAGTGGTTAATAATTAAGTTCAAATGTTGGGCACTTTCTGAGACGTCTGTTTTTCCTTAGTGGCATTTTTTGACAGACAAAAAAATCCCAACCAACCAAACCCTGAGCTAAGAATCCAGGATGCAAAAAACTCCCAAGTGTTAGAAGGATTGGGAGTGTGTGGTCTCTCGCTCACATCCTTGGATATCCTGTTCTTTACAGCACACACGTAACTTTTAGCCAAAATTCAAGTGCTCACCCAAAACATTTTCCCAAGCTTTTAACCAATTCCATTGCCTGCCTTGGTCACCAGGGAGGAGAATGAAGGAGAAAGACACAATGGCAGAGGACTCTGTACCAGACTGTGTCCTATGTTCTCACCCCATGGATGTCTCACCCTTATATCAGCATGGTACACACTGTTCACTAAAGGAGGGGAGCAGAACAAAAGAAAAAAGCATCTTTCAGCCTTTCTGTCAGCAGCCTGTACAAGCCACTCATTTGAGCTTTGCCCAGGATTGTCTTTCACTTCCCAAAGCCCATTTCTGATGGTTTTGAGGTTAGTGCTGATGGTTTACTCAACTTGTGGCTGCACTGGCACATGTGAAAAGCCACCAGCTGACTGACATTTCAGCTTCTCCTCTGTCTTCACTACTGGAACAAGGTCACCTGCACAGCTGCCCCACTTAACAGGGACAGCAGAAAACACTCGCTGAAGCACTCCTTCACCTAAGTTTTCTGTCTTTCCAGAGTTATAATCAGACAGACACCATACTCCATGTTTTGCTGGGGCTCTGTTCACCCCCAAGCAATGTAGGTACATACAGCAATGACTGCAGTGTGGCAGCTGTAGAGGACGCAATGTTACCGTCCACTTTGTAAAAATTCCGTCCAATTTCTTTCTTTGCACACCAGCAAACAGCTGCCTTTCAGATAGAAGCTTCAGAAGTTCTTTACTATAGGGTTTAAATTACATGTAAATTATTCCCAATAAGCAGTGATGACAAGAAAAGAGACAAGTCCCTTGCAGACTCTTTTTCTTCCATTAAGAGAGTCAAAGCGACATGCTTTAATAAAGAGAGCTTTCCCAGTTTAATTCCTGTGAATTATTTATGCTCATTTCAGATGTTTAGGTGCACACCCAGCCCTTAGATTACACATGTGCATTATCAGCAAGAAATGGAGAATGATTCCTGTAGGGAACTGGAATTACAGCAACGTCTAGTAAAGAAGAAAATGTAAAGCCAGAAAACTATTGCTCTCCCCCCCTGGAGTGTTCACATTTGGAGTTTGCCTGCAATACAGAATACAGTTTGTCCATAAACCAGAATTTATGCACACAATTGTCATCATAATTCTACACCTAAAGTCATACTAGACATATGAACACAGACTCTCTGGGCACAAAGCCCTCTCCCTCACGTAAATGACCTTGTTTTCCTATAAAAACATAAGGAGTTCTACATTTGATTTTCTACCTGGTCATTTTGGCATTCATTTTGAATAAGGAGGTACTAATGATGTGCTAAGCAATAAATTTATGTGCCCTTTGAAAGAAAAGTAATTCTAGGTATACTGTCTTATACTGTATTTCTCTCTGTGCATCTGACTTGAACTAAGGCAGAAGTGTTGTCTTCCTCTAGATATACATCAACAGCACTGGCACAGCAAGTATAGACTTCAGCAATTATACCAAAATACCACATCTTTTGTATCAAACCCTACCAGTGAACACCGCGGACAGGACTGTAAAAGGAAACAACATGTGCAGAAAGCTACAAATTGAAGAAGGAAAGAGGGAGAGAGCAGCAAAAGGAAACATTGGGAATAGGCTAAGCTCTGTCAGGCTGCAGTGGGCTTGACGCAAGGAAAGAACAACCAAGTCTGGCCCCTTCATGCCAAGTAAGCATCCCGAGCTGTGAACAACACTACAGATGACAGCACACAGACACGGGTACAGAGAAACAGATCACTAAAAACACACGGCTTTTACAAGTACCTGAGCCAACTGCCAAAATTGTGAAGGAGTCTGGGGGCTTGAAGCAGAGCTGTGAGACACCCGAACTGTGAAGCTAACATGAGTCACAACCCAGCAAGCACTCATCCCTTCCCAGCTTTTCAGTTCAAAAGCCAACTACAGGCTGAAATGAGAAGTCATTGCATTTAAACCATCAAAGCAATGATCAAGTATCGAGGATGCTGTGTGCACCCACAGTCCATGGCAGGCAGGGGTTTCTTTCTTATTAAGCTTTATGAGGGTAGAAGAAAGAGATGTGTTTGATGTTTCCAGTAAGAAAATGTAACCTAAAGGAATGTCAGGCTGTCCGAATTATTTCCTGGAGGAGCAACCTCAAGAAAACAATGCAAAAAGGATTGTGTTGACCCCTTCACTTCTCCTTCCATATTCTCAGCCTCTTCCCAATGCCTTCCTCTTCTTCCTCCTCTTATTTTCCCTCCTCTTCTCTTTTAAACCACCCAAACCTGGTACTGCAGTCCTCCTACTACCTTATGTTTTTTACTGCTCTGTGGCACTCAACTTTTTCCATTTCCCTTTCTGAATGCTTCACTACAAGCATGTTGCCTCACTGCTCTGTCCCCTCAACACAGATTATCTGACTGCTTTGCCTAAGAGAGAATGGAACTGCTTGTCTTATTACTGAGATAATTAGCAAGTACACAGATACATGGGTTGTTAACAATTCTCAGACAGGGCAGAGGAGATCCCAAGTGCCAGGTCAAGGAAAGGGAAGGGAATTGCCACTAGGGAGTTGACAATTCTACCCTGGACAGAAAGGTTCCCCTGTGTCCCTCATCACAGAGCTGGAGCTCCTTCTGAGGGCTACTGAACACATCCGTGCTCTTCCCAGAGTTACGGTGAGTGTTCTTTTATTCACTGGAGTTAGGAAAACATGTCACAACAGCTGCACTGGTAGAATAACCAGAACATAAATGCTGTCAGTGTTTAGCAAGGCTGAAATTAAACCTCGGACTAACAGAGCTGAAGCAGAGTTCTACACGCACACTGAATCATGAGAACTATTTAATTCTCTAGTGTGACATACCGCAGAGGGATTATTTTCTCTTCACCCACAAAGAAATAGTCTGAAACTTTATCTCTAATAAGTGTCTTTTACATGCAGATGATGTTAAATTAGAACTTCCCATACTGGTAGCAGGAAAGGGGCAAAACACCTGGAAAGCTGCTGCATACTGTCATGAATCACTTAAAAAATATCTGCCACAAATACAAAAAATAAAAATACTTCTTTTATGATGCTAATACATTTTATATGTACCTCTCTCTTCAGTCTTTTCTATCAGCACTCTATGGCACCAAAAGCTGAGAAAAAAAAAAAAAAAAGAAAAGAAACTGGAAAAAAAGTCCAATACAACAACCTAGAGAGAGCTGCTAAAAAGGAGTAAGAGGTTCATATGGAACATGTAATTTTAATAGCTAATTATTTTCTCAGTTCTCAAATTCCAACATGCATAGAACACATTTACAGTTCATAAACACGATTAAAGAGATTTTCTCAAAATTCATAGCTATCACAGATGGCAACAGTTATACCTTTCAGCCCAACTGCAACAGCTGGCTGCGTGAACTACAAACAGCTGGATGGAATCCACTTTCAAGGCAAGCAGTAAAACTACGGACAACCATACTATTAGTTTCTGATAATCAAAAAGAATGCCAAGGGAAACATAAATCAGAACAAAGCATAACTGAACTATTTCAAAATCTATCTTCTAAAGAGCTTCAGTCTATCATCTCAAAGAGCTGCCATAAAATAGTATTTATAGAGTGGACAGAAACACACTTGTGCAGAACATACAGCTCTAGTGCATTCAGTTATGTATCTGGAAGGAAGATCACTCAGAATAAACTGCATCTGGGTCCATCACACCCAGCAAGAGTTATAGACCTCTACAAGATTTAATCTTATTTTAAGAAGGTGTATTTGCTATAATTTATGATGTTATTTTAATGTATTTGAGTCCTGTCCTAACATCAGCAAATTAGATTTCAAGATAAAATAAGTTCTAACATCGATTCAACTTGAGTCTAATATTCCTTTAGTCATTAGAGATAATAACTCATTACACCAGACAACAGAAACATGTTCATCAGGTTATTAAAAAATCAATTTGTCATACATCTCATATGACCACATCCTATGTAAGTTAAGTACTACAATCACAAGGTAAGAAGAGAGATTAAATTAAATTCATCAAGTGCTCTACTTTGTGCTGGTGCAGTTTTGGGTGCCTCAATATATGAAAGATATAAAATGCCCAAAGGAGAGCCATCCTCAGATGGAGAAGGGTCTGGAGGTGAAGCCATGTGAGGACAGGCTGAGGTCACTTGGCTTGTTCAGCCTGGAGAAGAGGAGGCTGAGGGGAAACCTCACTGCAGTCTGCACCTTCCTCAGACTGAGGGGAAGCAGAGGGGCAGGAACTGATCTGTTCTCTGTGCTGACCAGAGACAGAACCCAAGGGAATGGCCCAAAGCTGAGTCAGGGAGGTTTAGGTTGGCTATTAGAAGAAGGCACTTCACCCAGAGGGTGGTTGGGCACTAGAACAGACTGCCCAGGGAAGTGGTCACAGCTCCAAGCCTGACAGAGTTCAAAAAGCATTTGAACCATGCTCTTGGGCACATGGTGTGACTCTTGGGGTGTCCTGTGCAGGGCCAGGAGTTGGAGTTGATGATCCTTGTGGATCCCTTCCAGCTCAGGATACTCTGTGGTTCTAAGTACCATCTCTGACACTCACCCATTCTTCATTATTTCCTATATTTCCTGCATTTAAATAGACAAATAAATAAATAAAACCACTGAAAATGCAATGTGCACTAGACTTTCGTACACTGGAATAAGGGTGCATTTCTCACACTACCCTGCTTCCATTATAAGCAGGATTTGTCTCAGTTGTCAGATAATTATTCAGCCAGCAAATTCGACTGCCTCTGGCAATGGCCAGTCATATCTAGTTGAATATGAGCATATCCCTTACTGTGCAAAATTACCCCCAGCTGAAAAGTAGAGTAGTTAGAAAAACATGCACTTGACAAGAAAACTCCAAACTTCTTTATCTTTGAAAGATGTTCATTAATAAATTCCAGAAGAAGATCTGTCTTATCAAAGAAAGATTGTGTATGACATATTTGAGCACAAAAGAAGGAATCTTATCCTATACATACTTAATTAGGATAATGAAGCCTTTGGGTTCTGTGAGACCACCTCTGCAAATAAAGACTCCGCAGGCAAAATGCAGGAATAAATCCCACTCTCAGAAGTCAACTGTTTTCTTACATAACTCATATTGGTGAACTTCACAGGAAGTTCATTAAAAATCCTCAGTAACTCTACAGATATCTGAATTTCCAGAATGCTGGGAACCAGACCATCTATTAACTCGGAACAACATTACTGCAATGCCAACTGTTAAGTGAATGCCTGCTTCCTGTAAAAAAGAGACACTATTCTACTTTATTTGTCCCCCTTACAGTGCAGACTGCTTTCACAATAGTTAGAACCACAGAATTCTTTATCCAAAAAGGATTTCTAGGGTACAAGCCTATCCCCATATGTTGAATCAGGCCTCTCTGATGTTCTTGGTTACTTCCATCTGTCACCAGTGGCTTGAAAGTCTGTAAAACAGACTGCACTGCAACTAAAAAATGCTTGGTGCTTCCTACTCAACAGTGACAAGGGGTATTTTACAGTGATAGGATGTGTGGGAATTGTTCAAAGCTGCCTCTTGGGAGGCTCAGAATGGACATCAGGAAGCATGATTTTACTGAGAGGGTGGTGAGACACTGGAACAGCCTTCCTGCAGAAGGTGGCCAATGCCTCAAACCTGTCAGTGTTTAAGAGGCAATTTGGGCAACGCCCTCAACAACCTGCTTTAACTTCAGGTCATCCTGAAATGTTCAGGCAGTCAGAATAGGCTGCTATAGGTCCATTCCAACTGGAACACGGGCTGGAGTCCTACGTCTGCTTTTTTCCCATTTACACCAACCAGTTGTGCCTCATTTCTCATTCTGGAGTTACCCCTGACAAGCAGAAAAAGTAATACACGTGAAAGAGGTGTAGTGGAAGATGCAGCACACCAAATGGCTGCCAACAGGCCTGCTGTCCCTGCTCCAGGCCACAGTGCACTCTGCCTCACATCCACACAGCTCCATGTTTCCCGAGTGCACTTGCATTGTGCAATAACCTGAGACATGACAAGTCTCCAAATACAGAAGAGCACTTAGAGGACTCATAACTCCAAAACAATTCAGTTCAGGCCTAAGACCATACACCTTTATAGTGTCACTTTCTGTTTCATAACATGGACTTTAACTGCATGTTTTACAAATTTTTCCAGAATGAGATTAAAACTTCCTTTTCCTGGATGATCTTTCTGAAACAGTAAAGCCAGGCTACATACTAAATATGTACGTTAGGGGTAATGTATGGTATGAAAGCTGTGAAATAGATTTGCCTTTCCAAATAGATAATTTCAGGTACAACATGTAAGATAACCTGCATACTGAATAACACAAGTCTGACTGAGCCCAAATAATGCCATGCTGTTCTTATCCAAATTGGAAGCACTACAATTTAAGCCATTTATTGTCAGCCCATTAGCTTGAATTTAACTGATATGGGCATACTCATCATTTTACAAGTGACTATTTTACATTGATTATGCAATCAATGAAAGTTGTCTTGTGATTTGGAGGAATAAAAAACCCCATAATCTACAGTCTATACACTGAAGAAAAACCAGAAACTCAGAGGCAATCAATGCCCAGATAAAAGGATTACATTTAGCTAAAGATGTACCTATACCTCAGTGTACATGACACACAGAAATACTAATCATGCTCAGGTCTGACGAACAGAAATACTGTAACTGATTTTATGCGCAGAAGTAACAAGCAGGCCTTGAAATGCACAGATGCTTGCTATGGTTCTCTGAAAGACTAGTTAATAAAAGGGTAGTTACTAAACTACCCAAGGAATATTTGCATGTCATTACAATCACTGTATCTTAGGAAGACTATTGCTGCAGAAGCAAGGAATTGAGATTTACTTCATTTTGTGAAACTGTGTTGAGAAAGTTGATTCTTCAGATGTGGCATTTACAGGTCTGACAAACAAAAAGCAGCAAAATGTTGAAGATGAAACAGACTGAATAGAATGTAGCAGATTGACATCAATAATAAATTTCAGATGGCACCTAGTCTAATCATAAGTTGAAATACAGACAATATTTCTGAGCTCCACAAATAAATACACCTTAAACAAGGTGAGTAAATTAACTTGCTTTTGACCAAGATCCTTTCTCTTCTCCATTGCCAAAAAATATTTCCTTTTTAATAAACTTGGATTATCTAAAACTAAATTACTTTCTCATCCTCTGCAGTGCAGAGCAGGATAGAAGCAAGAATGAAGAAATGAAGAGCAAATGATGGACTTGTAAGCATGGAGATGGTATCAGCACTGGCAAAAGACACACCTGAGGAACAGATGGGTCTTTCAAGCCACTGGTGACAGACNATTAACTCGGAACAACATTACTGCAATGCCAACTGTTAAGTGAATGCCTGCTTCCTGTAAAAAAGAGACACTATTCTACTTTATTTGTCCCCCTTACAGTGCAGACTGCTTTCACAATAGTTAGAACCACAGAATTCTTTATCCAAAAAGGATTTCTAGGGTACAAGCCTATCCCCATATGTTGAATCAGGCCTCTCTGATGTTCTTGGTTACTTCCATCTGTCACCAGTGGCTTGAAAGTCTGTAAAACAGACTGCACTGCAACTAAAAAATGCTTGGTGCTTCCTACTCAACAGTGACAAGGGGTATTTTACAGTGATAGGATGTGTGGGAATTGTTCAAAGCTGCCTCTTGGGAGGCTCAGAATGGACATCAGGAAGCATGATTTTACTGAGAGGGTGGTGAGACACTGGAACAGCCTTCCTGCAGAAGGTGGCCAATGCCTCAAACCTGTCAGTGTTTAAGAGGCAATTTGGGCAACGCCCTCAACAACCTGCTTTAACTTCAGGTCATCCTGAAATGTTCAGGCAGTCAGAATAGGTTGCTATAGGTCCATTCCAACTGGAACACGGGCTGGAGTCCTACGTCTGCTTTTTTCCCATTTACACCAACCAGTTGTGCCTCATTTCTCATTCTGGAGTTACCCCTGACAAGCAGAAAAAGTAATACACGTGAAAGAGGTGTAGTGGAAGATGCAGCACACCAAATGGCTGCCAACAGGCCTGCTGTCCCTGCTCCAGGCCACAGTGCACTCTGCCTCACATCCACACAGCTCCATGTTTCCCGAGTGCACTTGCATTGTGCAATAACCTGAGACATGACAAGTCTCCAAATAGAGAAGAGCACTTAGAGGACTCATAACTCCAAAACAATTCAGTTCAGGCCTAAGACCATACACCTTTATAGTGTCACTTTCTGTTTCATAACATGGACTTTAACTGCATGTTTTACAAATTTTTCCAGAATGAGATTAAAACTTCCTTTTCCTGGATGATCTTTCTGAAACAGTAAAGCCAGGCTACATACTAAATATGTACGTTAGGGGTAATGTATGGTATGAAAGCTGTGAAATAGATTTGCCTTTCCAAATAGATAATTTCAGGTACAACATGTAAGATAACCTGCATACTGAATAACACAAGTCTGACTGAGCCCAAATAATGCCATGCTGTTCTTATCCAAATTGGAAGCACTACAATTTAAGCCATTTATTGTCAGCCCATTAGCTTGAATTTAACCGATATGGGCATACTCATCATTTTACAAGTGACTATTTTACATTGATTATGCAATCAATGAAAGTTGTCTTGTGATTTGGAGGAATAAAAAACCCCATAATCTACAGTCTATACACTGAAGAAAAACCAGAAACTCAGAGGCAATCAATGCCCAGATAAAAGGATTACATTTAGCTAAAGATGTACCTATACCTCAGTGTACATGACACACAGAAATACTAATCATGCTCAGGTCTGACGAACAGAAATACTGTAACTGATTTTATGCGCAGAAGTAACAAGCAGGCCTTGAAATGCACAGATGCTTGCTATGGTTCTCTGAAAGACTAGTTAATAAAAGGGTAGTTACTAAACTACCCAAGGAATATTTGCATGTCATTACAATCACTGTATCTTAGGAAGACTATTGCTGCAGAAGCAAGGAATTGAGATTTACTTCATTTTGTGAAACTGTGTTGAGAAAGTTGATTCTTCAGATGTGGCATTTACAGGTCTGACAAACAAAAAGCAGCAAAATGTTGAAGATGAAACAGACTGAATAGAATGTAGCAGATTGACATCAATAATAAATTTCAGATGGCACCTAGTCTAATCATAAGTTGAAATACAGACAATATTTCTGAGCTCCACAAATAAATACACCTTAAACAAGGTGAGTAAATTAACTTGCTTTTGACCAAGATCCTTTCTCTTCTCCATTGCCAAAAAATATTTCCTTTTTAATAAACTTGGATTATCTAAAACTAAATTACTTTCTCATCCTCTGCAGTGCAGAGCAGGATAGAAGCAAGAATGAAGAAATGAAGAGCAAATGATGGACTTGTAAGCATGGAGATGGTATCAGCACTGGCAAAAGACACACCTGAGGAACAGATGGGTCTTTCAAGCCACTGGTGACAGACGGAAGTAACCAAGAACATCAGAGAGGCCTGATGGCATCTTTCAAACAGAGTAAATTAAAAAGTTTCTGATTAGTTTCCTACTTGGACTTCTCTCTTTTTTTTTTTAATTTTTTTTTAATAATATATACTATAATTAAAAATCAGGAATCCTTTTATTGATTTACCAGTCTTTCAATCATTCCTTCAGAGCTGTCTGAAGTATAGCAGGAAGGAATGAAGCCACATTCCATCCAGAACACCTGCATTCCCAGAGAATGCTTTCACACAATTCTTGTCTTGCTTTCAGGGTTTTTTTTAATGTCCCTGTGCAACCTGCCAATTTTAAGTGTGTTTACTGTTTGTCACTTTTTATTCTCAGTTCAAAATTTTTGCTGGGGCAATGTTTCAGTTGATAATTACACACTAAAACAAAATCCCTGGGCCAACAGCATGCCATTTTTTACACAGAAATATGGACATTCCCCTCAAAAATATTATCATTTTCCATGGCAAATCAACCTCCACTTCCTCCCATACCCATCAAAAGTGTAATTGACTTATCTCTAGACATGTTAACTCTATTAACCAATAAAATCCCTCCTCACTTTCCTCTCCCTCCTCTGAACCAACACAGGGGCACAAAATGGGGATTGCATCTTTGAAAGGAAAAGCAATCATTATTGACTGTCACACTTTGCATTCTGCTCTGTGTTTTCCCTGCACATTATTAGAGATGGGAAGCTGGCAGGCCAAGTGGAATGGTTCTCTAGGCGGGATTCAACCCTGAAAGCTGAAATAAAACTGGACACTAGATAAAGAGATTGCACATCAACTGTGAAGATCATGTTTGAATTTTCAGTTTATTTGGGGAATGAGAGGCAACTCATTTCACAGCAGAAGCTGCACACTTAGTAAGTAATTCAATATTATTTTTTATCTCTACATTTAGGACACTATTCAAAACCTCCCAAACTTCACGGCTTCTACAAAATGTGATGTCCTGGGGAAAGGACAGATGTATCAGATGATGTTCTAGAAGCAAAAGCAGATGGAACAGCAAAGCAATAAATGTATTTTCATGGATATAGTTCACACAGTCAGAAGTGGGGGAAACTGCATCGATATTGAGAATATATAAGCAGTTAATGGGAAGCATTTTCTTTAAACAGGATGTTTTCCAAAATTTTCCCAGGAAACCGGTATCCTCACTGAGAGTCACTGGGCAGGCTGTCACTGCAATGTCGTTAACAAGCATATAAAACATAAAAACAGAATGTCATAATTTATAGCATAAGAGCAATATTGCTACTGCTGATGTGGGATGCAAAGCCTGCTTCCTATAACCTTCATTACCATTGTATCCAGCTCCATCCTTAGAGAGATAAACTAGCAATGGGTGTAGGACAAATTTAGCACTTTAAAATAATCTTATTCTTTCAATTTTACAGTCCCATTTGCCTGGCAGAATGCCACCAGAGTATGCAATTTAATACAGTCATTGCTGTCACAAGACGTACGAGATTGCTCTATCCATGGACTGTCTTCTATATATAACTGATAAGAGCTTGCATAATTAAGGTTGCATTTAGAAGTCTCAGCTATGTAACTAACAGCTCTTTGCAGTGTGCTTTCATTATACATTAAACTCAAGCTTCCCTCACAAAAGTAGTTTTTCTTCTCCAAGAATATTTTGTTGTTGTATTTACAATGATGTTCAATGTTAACAAGGGCTCTAGATTTAAAACCTGGTGTAATTTCTTTGAACTTTTAGTATTAAACTGCAGATGTTTTCTTCATATAGAACTGAAACAGAATTTTATATGAGTGTTGAACAAGGAAAAGTCTGGATATTATTGTTATTACATCCTGGATTGTGAAGCAACTGGAGACTCCTTTGCCTGACACTCATCAAGGAGTCCATCTCACTTCCTACACAGCACAAAAAGAAGCTGTAAAAAGGAGGAATACCTGGAAAGCTACCAGTAAAAAGTAGATTTTGTGCACAGCTGTGGTACCTTTATTCCCAGAGGAAACCAAATGAATCTAAATGTGACAGAAGACTTTCTTTTCCCAGGCAGTAAGCAAGTACTCATAAGAAGAAATTTTGAGATGACAAATACAGAAGGAACAACTGCATCTTTTGCCTGTAATTCAGAGGGCTTTCTCCATCAAAGGAATTCTGGTTAGTCTGCTTCAGTTGTGCACTTAGGCAGTAATCCACACAATGAGACAAAGCTGTTTCGAACCATCAAAGCTAAATAGACTCAATTAACTTATAACCTCAACTTTAGAACAGTCCAATTTTCTTCTTCCTTGGCACAAGACAATGAAAACAAGTTAGGTATTAAACACTCAGTACATCTTTTACAATCAGTGTTGTACAGTCAGTTTCCAATCACAGTACCTTTGCAGGAGAAACAGGCCACTTATCAGGTGATTAATGATTCACTAAAGGTATCTGTTTAATTAGAAATAACAGTTGCAGGATCTGAGGCATGCCACAGCTTTACCATTACCCAAGACTCTTGAATTTCCATTCAGCAGTATTTATCCTTCTGTTGTTTCTAAGAAATTGGCAATAAGCACAAAAAATACCCTGAAAATGTGCACTGGGTCTTTTAGCAAACTTCTGCAGCTACTGGAACAGAACTCAGTTCACTGGTTCTGCTTGATGGAGCATTAGAGTTATGCAAGGGCTTCACTTACAGAGGCTTTCAGGATGAATTTTGGACAGGTTCTACTTTGCTCATTTTTAAATGATGTTAGGAGTAGTCTATGAACCTCAGACAAGTGTGGGCCATTTTGATCCTATACTTATTCAAAGCATTTGGAATTCAAGGGAATTGAATTCTCCATTCTGCAGCTCTATTTACTGTCCAAGGGCCAATAAGACAGAATTCTTCTTTTGCTTCCTTCCCCTGTTCCCAAGGGTAAATATGCAGTTTGAGTGTACAGTAATAACTCCTGTAAGAAATTTGTGACTGTTCTCCAATCACTTTGCTTTCACTTCCGCGAAAGCATAAATTCCTACCATCACAGAAATTAAAATACTTGATACTTAGAATAATATTGGAGGAGCACACAACACACTGTACCTTACAGCTGACTTACCACTGATGTGAGTGCATGCTGAGACTTTAAAAAGATGTTACAATGAGACATCTGTTGTGAGTACCCAAGTAACCTCATCTTTAGGTAGTGCAATTTGCATTTATTTATCAATCTAGATACTTATATGGCTCCCTCACTGTGTTACTAAGGCATTTCACAGGTAGCAATGAATTTTCCCAGGAAATACCCTTGCAAAAGAAGCACAATTCTCTCCAGGTGAGAGATGAAGGACAGATATACAAAGGAACAGAGTGCACTGCGGAAGGTCAGTCTGAAAATCTAAAACAACTGTTGAAAGTCTATAGAACAACAATAATCAGACTAGAAGTCTGTCAAAATCACAGACTGACTGAGACTCCTCTCACGCTTGTCCTTCCTCTCATACTGTTTTGGTTGAACAAAAGTCAAAAAGAAACAGTAACATGGCCTTTTGTGTCTCAAGCTTGACACAAAATTATTCCCTCTGACTGAAATAAACATAAAATGTTAAGAACATGTTAAGAACTAAGAATTTCTGTGTCATGCAACTGCAAATACCTTAGTGTGCATGTATCCCCAATATTCATGGCAAAATGCTTATATGAAAAGTATCCTACCAATCCCTACTGCTGCTAGTGGTGGCTGTGAGAGATGAGTAACAGAGGCTATTTTGATCATACAGAAATAATTCTGCAGCAGCTCATACTGAGTTTATAGCATTTAGGAGCAAAGATGACATCAGTCTGCAATTCAGGAGTTTGTTAAGAGTTCTTGCCCTGAATGATCAATTTTCATCAGCTTTAAATCCAGGCTGGGTGTATGTAAAACCTAGCTGCTTCCTAGCAAAATCTATGCAGATGATTTGAAGAAACATAGGGATGAGAGGAATTCAAATCTAACAAAAGTGTTGTACACCTAAAATCAACCCAGTTTTTTGGTGGGTTTTTTTGGGTGGTTTTTTTTTTTTTTTTTGGGAGGGTGGGAAATCAATTATAATAAAAGGAGTGTGTTTTCCTACAAAGCATTAAAGCATTACTTGCTTTTAGCCTCTGACCTTCACAGTAGCATAATGCTAATCCTTCCCCATTTTCACCCTAGACCACTAGGAAAAAACCCAATGCTCATATTATAAATTCCCCCACCACAAACAGCCTGATAACCCTAGGAATGACATTGGAATATAAGAGTATTTATAGCTTGGTTTTGATGGGCGTCTCTTTGGGAGCATAAAACACAGACTTCATGGGTTTGTAGTGCTCCCAGCACTGTGAAACTATCAGGAAGCTTAGAGGTGTGAATTGAATATAAAAGCAAAGCAGACAGAAGCACAGATTTAGGCTCAGAAAGGAGCTTCCTCAAAGCAGGAATTCTAGGACCTATGGGAGTAATTTGCTTATTCTGTAATGCTGTCCATTCACAAGGAGCACATGGTCATTTCTGAATAACAAAATCCATACTTCTGTACAGACCTAGATGCCTAGCATTTTCCTGGAGAGCATGAGAGCTTTCTTATATTTTTCATGCTTGGTACAAAAGACATTTAGCTTGATCCAACCTTCCAGAGTGCTTTGTGGCTTACACACATGGAGGGCAGGTCTACGAACGTGTGCTGAACAAGCCTTTCTGCACCGTAACACATCCCACGCTGCCTGCCTGAACAAGTCCAATGGACTTCTTCTGTCCTGAGTTCCTACCCCATCATCAAGCCTGAGAAAAAAGCGGGCTCACCCTGTCCATATCAAATCTGTCATCAGAAGGACTGTAGAAACAGCACAGATGTCCATACAACTTGGAGGATGAAGAAATAGGAATGTCATTTAATAATCTGTGAGCTCCCAGCAACACACACGACAGCTAGCTGCAAGCAGCACTTCTCAGGTGCACTGCTTCCCTTGAAGCAGCTCATTAATGATCAGAGGCACAATTAATGAGTTTGAAGCAGCACAGGTTGAGGTGACATAGCTCAGGCTGTCCTGGGGAAGACACAGATTCAAGTAGTAGCATTTAGTCTCCCTCTTTCCCCATCAGACAGAACATCTTGAAAAAAATTCTAATTCATAATGCAAAAAATAATCAGGGCACCTCCATTTCACACCAAAGAGAAATCAGCTTATGCAGGAGCTGCACCATAGCACAGTCAGTGTGTGATCCTCTCATACCCTTGACAGTACTGTAACCAGCCATTAAAGCCACCCAGCCAACCCTTCCTAATAGCTCATAAATCAGCACCACAATTCCAACATCTGTCGTTGAGACTGCACGTGAAACTGATGGGAGCACTGAGATTAGAACATGGTACTTCTCTCTGGGTCTTTCCTGTGCCACAGAAGGCTTACAAGGACATAAACTCCCTGAATGAAAACTAGACAGGTCAAAAAAGGACTTTACCTTACAGAGATGACAAAAATAATTGAGCTTGAAAATATGGCAGCTGTAAGGAAAACCAACACATCATCCCAGCAATCTTCCCATGGGAATATAGTGCCTTACCAAAGTACAGCATATTTAACTATTTCTGAATGGGAACACAGAGCAGCATCTGCTGATTCCCAGCATCAAATCCTGCAGCAAACAGCCTCCCTCTAGGATCCAGTTGAGCTTCCACCATGCCCAACTCCAACACAGATGGCCAGACCAGCTCAGCCCGCCATGGTGTGATACAAGTTTCACAATCTGGTGGGACAAGAAGCTGTTTTTCATTAAAATTCTATAAATTTTAGTATTAGTATTTCGGTAGGCATTTTCCCACAAAAGGTCTCTGGATGATTGAAGCACCCCAAGAGTCCCCACATCACTTACTCCAACCATCTACTTCCTCTAGCAACCCTTCACCCTCATCTTCTCCTCTGGTAAGCATCTAGAACAGACGCCAGACATAAAGGATCTTCTTTTCCCATCCTCTGACACTTTTCTACACGGTTAGATCAAGAGTTTTCACTTATTATTTATCAATATATAAACTTTCATTATATTTCACTTTCTTATTTATCAATTCAATGTCACCTTCAGCCCCTGTCCCTCCAACAGATGAACCACTTACTGCATCTCTCTGGAGAACTGAGCACCCTGGACCCATTCCTTTCTTTCCATCATCAGCTGTGGAGAAACATTCACAAGCAGTAAACATTTCAGGTTTTTTAAATGTTCAGGAATTTACTACAAGAGTGATGGCACCAGGGAGAGACCCTGTCTTTGCATCCCTTTTTTTGCCTCCTTTCTCACATACATGAACTCACACAAAAGATAAAAGTGCTTTCTTTCCCCAACGTGCACCCTTTAATTAAGGAATGTTCCTTTAATTTCTTATAGTACTCCACACATCCTTTTGATGCACTAGTGGATCACTACTACCATTTTATTAGTACTCCCCAGCAAGCCTTAAAAGGCTGCAAAACAGAATGATGCCATACTTTTGATGTAGATATTGAGTGTTACAGTCCCTTCCTGCACAAAGGTGGCTGCCTGCACACACTACATACTCCCATGAACTTGTTTATATCCTTTATCTTTCTCTTCCACAACGACAGGCTCATTGCATTTCTTTATTAAAGCCCTGCAGTTTTCCCAAGGGTAAAATATATTAAATGTAAAACTTCAGCAGGATAATAAACTAAGTTAGGTTCAAGTCAATATTTCCACCCTCAGCTTCTGGCTTTAATTCTCAAGTCTACCACAAAGTGTCAACACTTGTACCCAGCTCTGGTGCTGATATTCAATGGCCAGCAACTTGACCCTGGACACATCATTTCAATTATGCTTCCCATCTTTCTTACTCGTACAGTGCTTGTAATTCTCTGGCAGGGGAAGCCACTCATTCCAAATATTCTTACAGTAAACATGTCACAGTACCATGACAAAGGTACTATGGAAGTGTAAAGTGATAGTAAAATGTTATTAATGTGTGTATGAAGATGCCATCACCTCAACTTCCAAGCACATTTGCAGCCCTGGAGGAGACATCAGAACCAAGAAACAGTGCTGCAAGAAAACTAGCAAGGGTATAATGAAGGGTACAATAACAATAATAATTTTTTTTCTAAGATCAAGACAGAAACCTTTTATTTTTTCCTCAAGTGCTAATGCAAAACATTACTGGCATTTTTACAGTTCTTGGTATTCATCAGTACTAAAAGTAGTAATCAAAGTGTTTTCCCTCCACCTGAATGAGACCAAAGAGAGAAATAGATTCTCGCATTGAAAAAAAATAGCAAAATACTGGCATACTCACTTAGCTCTAAGTTCATGTTTGACACTCATATTATTAACTTCCTATTCATCTGAAAAGAAAATTCCTTTATAATAAAATAATTTAGGTTCTGTGCAGCAGCAAAACTGGAACCTAACATTGAACTCGTAACACACATACACACCTGCACATCTGTACAGCCAAACTGAGCAATCACCTCTTGCAGCTATAAAGTAACTTCTTTCTTTTACATTTTTGCAAAGTGGAGGTGTGTAGAAACATAGCTGGGCAAATTGATTTTGGAGTCAGGCTGAACCTGAAATTAAATGCTTTGTGACAGCTGTCACGATTAGTCTGTTATGCCTCGGAGAGCATCAGGCCATACTATGACTTCAGCTGAAGAACATACATCCTTTTGTCTAAACTACTGACTAGTTCAGTGCTCTCATGACAACTCTTGTGCACATTTCTTACACTTTTAATTGATATCCAGTAGGACATTACACGTGAAATTCCACTTGCTTCTTTCCTATCAGGAGTATAAATACTCATAGGGTCTCAGCCAACTTTAAGCCCTGCCAGGTAAAATGCAACAGTACAACTCAGAAGCAATTTCCAGACCCTCATCAGCCACTCCAGAGGCCTTTCACTACTTCTGTGGGTTTGCATTTACCATTGTTTGTTAGTCTACCAAAAGAAAACCCACAAACACCTTTGGAGAAAATTACCCGTGACTCCACATTCCCACTGCTTGTACCACAAACTTTCTCCAATTTGCAAACTAGGCAAATAAAAAACCCTTCAGTCAAAAACTCTCCATTACACTGAGCAACTTGCTTTGCTAGCAGGCAATGTGCCAGTTGTAGGGAGAGCTTGGGAATATGTTGATGAACACAACTGATCATATTTCTCATAGTACAGTTGCTAAAATGGCAAATTCAAGGAAGATGGGACCAAATGTTAAAGTTATCACAGAATACAAAACATTGCACCCTAAGGATTCTCAACACGACCAAATATTTTATTCTTTAAAACAAAAGAGGCAGTAGATCCTTGGAGACAGACATCTGAAGAATTGCATCTGCAGGACAGATAAACAGCATATGGGTCATAAGCAGAATGCTGTTGCAATATTGTTAATCAAGACAGCTCAGCCTGATGTTTTTCATCCCTTTTTCCACAGGAACCAACTAAGAACTATACTGTAAAGTTTTGTCCAAATTAGCTTGGAAATGGACATGGAATTTAGCTGTAATAGCTTGTGTTTGTGCCAAGTATTGCTGTTATAGCACATTTCTCTTGTTAATGTCTTTAAACTCTGAGAACGCTGCAATTACTCTGCATTGATTTTAAACGCAGACTTAGCGCAGTAACATCTCCAATTTGTAAGCAAAACATCAGCACTGCAAATCAAACTGTTAAAGTCACTGTTTGAGCCAAACATGAGCAAATTAATAGAGAACACTACAGAGATCTGTCTTTAGATTTCCACACATTAAATCTGCAGACTTTGGCACCCACTGCTTTGTGCTTTATGTCATGCACACGTCAGAGGAAGAGAACTGCTAAATGACAGTAGCTTTATTGCTGTGTCCCTCACTTTTAGTCCATACACACAGAGCTGAAGATGACTTGCAGGTTCCTCCTTCTGCAAGGTTAAGAAGTGCAGTCACAGGAAAGCCATTTGTTTGACATTACAAGCCTTTCACATGCAGCCTTACAGTGGAAATGGTGTCAGAATCTCTAAACACTGTGCCATGCAAGAATGCCAGAAGAGCAGAATGTTGAATGAGTAAGTGACATAATTACTGGATATAAGATTTGATTAGATCAATATCTCTGTGTAATGTAACAAAACACTTCATAACAGCACAGATGAAGCCTCCAGTGCACTGTCAGGGCAATGAAACTAGAGAAATTCATTATATATAGAAGTTTCTTGCCCAGAAGACTAGAGATATTTTAAGGTTAAACTTGTGATGGATACAACAGCAACACCTAAGAAACAGGCAATGAAGTCAGAAAAATATTCCAATTAAAATTAGGTTCTGACACCTTGTCATCCACACCTGAGCAAATGTGTCCAGCACAAAATGAAAGGCTTATTTTTAAATCTGCCAGCTTCCAAAATGACACTATGGTTCCAAGAGATGTGTTAGCTTCATGATTTTTGCCTTATCCATAATAGAGGTGTCAAAAATTTGCTTGTCTGTGATGTACACAGCTGAAGAGAATCCCAGCACTGCATGGGATCTGCCTGGACACTCCATAGGCATTGGAACATCTCAAAGGTGCCTCTGGTGCTCTCAAATGCGTGGCTAACACACAGCCATGAGTGGGGGCAAATGCAGCCACTAAGACAAACGCCTGTTCACAAGGAAAAAAGAAAAAAAAAGAAAAAAAGGGAAGAAGGGAGGGGGGGAAAACGCATTTCTTCTGAGCGCCAGTACCAGAGAAAGAAGCTGTTGTTGCTGCACTCTAACCAGGCAATGACTGCAAGGCACTTAATTTTCCAATTAATTAGATCCTAACTCTAAATGTAGAAGTAATTGATGTGTCAACACAGACAAATGAAACAACTCTCAACATAAAAGCAAGGACGTTGCTCTAGCCCTCAGTACTGGATGACGGATTCTATGATTTTTTGTGAAGAATTGCGTCAGTGAGAGGCAATGCCACTGCAGCTCAGCAGCCATGTAGGGGCATATTTATTATATAAGGTGACTCCATATCATTCCACGCTTTTAGCAGGCAACACATCCCTACAAAACTCACCACCTCTTTTCTTCAACTGTAAAAACGCCTTTATTGTGTTTTCAACACGTGGTTCACCTAAGTGTTCACTGACACCATTATCTTTCAAACATTATTTGCTTTCTTTTGTCAAACATGCTGTGTGACATCCATTCAACACTTAAAATTGCAAAGAAATTTCTGCAAAGAAACCTTCTTTTAAAAGCTCTCTGAAAAACAGCAGCCAACTGCCCCCAGTTAGCTTGACTGTCACCTACCAAGACTTAAAGCACTAAGAACTTAACTTACACCAGTGCACCTGCTACTTTCCCTTAATTTCCCTTTTGCCTGGGCATCATCCGTTCCCATTTAATCAAATTTCTTAACTACAGTCTTAATGGGGTAAGGGATGTTTTCTTTGCCTTCATCTATAATGACCACTAAAATGGGGAGTTTTACTGGGTTCTACAAACCCTACTAAAGTAATAAAGCTGGCAGAAAGTGGCACAGGGAAGCCAACGCAGGAGTTAGTTGGAAAGCTTACATAACATCAGAGCAATTCCTCACTATCTTTTTCTTTGTTCTGTAAACACACACCCACATGTGTGCATACACAAATACAGAGTTAGCAAGCACTATCAAGAATTGTTGTAAGCCTTTTTGTAATGCTAGTCTCTCTTTATTTTTTTTTAATCTAACTAAACTACTGGCTCCAGGTAGGAAGCTTTTGACTAGCTTCTAAAATGCTTGATGGAAAGTTGCAAACTCACTGGCAACCAAGGCATTAAAACCAAAAATACTCCCAAACCCTTCACTAAGCCATGCAGCTGTTACAGGTCACTGGCAACGTGCTGTACAATAATTCAGTTCAGAATACCTGAGTTCCTACCATTCCACTACCTTGCTCATATATCACTACTAATCTCCCTTTGAAAGAAAAATGTATTAACAGGATACCAGAAATTCAGTAATAACCTGGGGAGGCAAGTTTTGTCTAAGTTTAAATGAGGGTTTTAAGAAAGTCAATTAATAAATGCTTTTTGCTTTATCCATTTAGTGTGTGCTGGCATTAAAGCAAGGCATCATCCAGTCCTTCAGCATCTGAACTATAAATGTTAGCATGCAGGAATGGGAAGGAGCCAGATGGCTCCAGGGATGACAGGCTGGTCAAGGGATATCCCATCTTTCACCTTATCTAGGTCAGCAGTTTGAAACACACTGAAAAAATTCCCAGTTGACAGGAAAGGACCTGTTGGCCCATCCCAGTCCCCATGTTGCTCATAGCAACTGGCAGCTTTTTTAACATCTAATCAGCAACATTAGGGGATGAACAAGGACAGAGATTACCTCAACCACTTCTCTCTGGAACACCACCAGGATGAGATGTACAGGTGTAGAAAGCTTGCTCAACAGAACCCAAATTCCTGTGTTCTGCAGCTAAAGGATACCTGCTTACACTAAGGAAAGCAGACAGTTAACTTTTCACCCATTATGAATGCTTCAGCACAGAGGGAACAGAAAGGAATTTCCATTTCAACAAGGTAAAAAAATTAGCTCAGCCCATTCCCCCGGCGACACTGTCTTACTCAAATGTTTTCTGAACTCTTAACACACAGCACTCGAGACAGATGAAAGGCTGATTCAAGTCAGCTCTTACTTCAGCTCTTTCTGAAATTGTATGAAAACTCATCCTCCTCTCAAGTTGTTTAAATACCAGGAAACATTACTTCAGCTCTGTGAAATGCTGGCTGAGGGCCCACCATGCTTCCAACTTCCATGACTTTGACTACTTTTTGTGCATACCTCACGTACAGGAGGGGTTACACAATGGTTATTACAAACCCTCTGATTAGAAACCCCTTCTCTGGGCATACATCACAGCAGGCCTAAATGGCTATGAATGAGAGCAAATTCCCTAAGAATGCATTTCTACAACACCTAGGGGAAAGGTTCATTTCTTATCTGCTTCATTACCAGCTTTGAAACACCCCTTGCTACAGAATCACCAGTCACATATGTCACAATCCTACAAGCAGCAGAATTGTGGTTTCTGACTTTATAAGAGCACTATAGAGCAGAAAACAAGAGAACAACAGCAATATTCCAGAGCCCACTTCTCTAGCACACAGTGGGCTTGACTTTGCCTGTTTATGGACCTCCTAGCTTCCAGATATCAGATTCAGCAGCACCCCAAATATGCTAGCTTACTCCCTTCTGCAGGCAAGGACTAGATCAGCCAGCTTCTGGCTGCATGGTTATTTCAGAGCTACAGAGTAGCTATCCTAAAGCATATGCTTTAGATACTGGGCAACTGAGTTCTTTCCTAATAATAGAAAGTCTTCCAGAGAGAGCAGTAACAGGCAATCTTATTTAGCAAAGTATACAGTGAACAGCTCTGGCTTGCAATAAATTTTATCTCCCTGTTAATTTGGGTATAGTCAAAGGTGCACACAATTGGACATAGCAGTCAAAGGAGCTTATGATATAGCTGAGCATATTCAGAAATGTATGTAAAATTTCATCTCTGTTTAGAGCTTTTCACTTCAAGATGCTAACGTGTACAACAGACAAGCACTACACCTGGCATTGTCCATTTTATACATCTCTAATCTCTATATATCTATCTCTACACATTATCCACTCTATACATCTCTGGTATTCTCTGTACATCTCTATTCCCTAGCATTCTTCTAGTCAGCAACAAAGGTGCTGACTAAGCATTTGCTCCTTTTGTGAAACAGCTTTCAGAAGTAACAGGGCACAGGTGACGGTCTGTTTAAAAATCAAACCCAGACTCTTGTAGGCTTCTGTAAGAAATTTGGCTGTGTGGAGAAAAGGAAAGAACAAGCTCTACTTTACTGGCATACCTGTTTGTTTGCATACAACAGCACCCATGATGAGCAAAGCACTGCTCTAATTCATGAGGAAACAGAACTTGGCCCCAGAACCTCCACATGAAATAGGATCTCATTTCACAAAACAACTAATAAGAATTGGGAAGCATTTCAAGAGAGTGCTGCAGTTACTCGATAAAATCTGCTTTGAAGTACATTGCCTTGCTCTCTCCTCCCCAGCTAAAACTTGCTCCTTGCCATTACAAGCAGGAACAATGTTATTGACCCCTAGAGTTCTTAATTCTCGTTTTTGTATTAACTCCCTCACTCTGAATGCCCCTTTCAGCTCTCTCGATAAATGGATCGATTGGAACAGAAGACAGCAAAGTGCTGAGTCAGCACTCATCTCCCACTGAGCATACAGGGAGCTGAGCATAATCAGTCAATGAGGGACTTATGCTTAGAAGTCTTCCAGTTGTTACTATGAGAGAAGTCTCTTTCACTTCCAACCTGTCATTAAAATGGCCCAACTACTTGCTTTCCCAATGGACGCTTAGCGCTTTACTCTTTACACCTTTGTTTACAGTAAAAATTAACAGTCAGGTGCTTCCAAAACTCATTTTTAAGAATGTAAAAACCAACCAAATGCACTAAAAAAAACCCCCCACACAAACAAACAAACAACCCCACAAGCAAAAAAACCACAGTGATATTTTGTATTAACTAATATATTCTGGATTATTTTTCTGTCTTCAGTTCCGCCCTTACATTTTTTTACTCCTGTTCTCAAGCTTTTCTGCCAGGGCTAATGCTCTGCCTAGATTTGTGGTTTGCTTTCTTTTCAGCTAGTATTTTAATAATCACATTACTCTGGGATCAAGACCTTAAGGTAACTGGAGAATTAAGGTCACAATATTTGGCAATATTGAAATCCTTCCATTTCTAACTCCTACAGTGATGTCTTATTGTCTGCTGGTAAAATCATCCCATTACTGGTTTCAAATGGAGCTTAAATCTAGTCAAGGAAGGTAACATCAAGAGATGAGTCTTATCTACCCATACAGTGCTAGCACACACTTAAAAAAAGAGGTAGTACACAAAGAGAAGGAATTTATTTCAGACCAAGAAAACAGAATACCAAAATTCAACACCGAATGTTGAAATAAACAGCACAAAATGACAATTCATTATTTCAAGGGTTTAATAGAAATTGATTTTTTAAATTGTTTTTATTGTTTAATTTAGTCAGAAGACTATGGGCAGGCTCAAACACCAACCAATCAAACTCCTTTGCTTATAAGGACCCATCTCTCCTCCTCTTTTTCCCTTCCCCGCATCTCTGCTCACTGAGCATTGTAAGCATTACAACACTAGACATTCTTCTAAAAGTTTAAAACCTAACATTTCCAGAACACAAAAAAGTGGAGAGCTGCTCTCTAGGGTGGTCATGTTCAGCTGCTCACTAATGGGGTAACTAAGGATTCAGAACTGAGGACAAGAATCATTAAAAAAAAAAAAATCAGAGCCTGCATAGCTGAAGCAGTGAAAATATGCTGGTTTGCCTCTTATCCAAAGGAAATAACCCATCATCTGCTAGGATGGCTCATCTCTGCAAGAACATAGTTAAATAAAACATAAAACTTACTTCCACTCAGCAGTCAAAAAGCAAATGTAGACCTGTGCATTTTGTCAGCAGACTGGGTTTTGACAATAAAAAAAGAACACTAAGAAAATTGTGCTGAGCTTTCCTAATTCAGAACAAGTACTGCAATGGGTAAAGAATTATTCTGTTCCTGAGGCTAGGCTATTTCAAATGCCACCTGTACTTACATTAAGTATGGGGGCCATGAGAAGCCAGTGGGGGAGAGATCTTACACCGCTCTCACTGCTGGCCAAGTACAGGCCAGTTTCTGTAGTTTGCACAAAACAACAAAGCATTTGGCTTTTGTATTTTGTTGCTCAAAGACAAGCAACCATCATGTTATGCAGGGAATGACTGAATGAAAAATCCACTTTTGCAGGGATAGTTTACACAAACTAGCATAGTAAAAAGTAACTATACCCTAGGACACTAACATAAGCAGCAGATGTATTTATGGCAAGTGTTCCCCAATATCACAAACAAATAGTGAGATCTCCTCAGTAGCTGGAAGAGAGCCATTTGAGAACCAGATGGTTTAAAGAACAGTCCAGGGTTCTCTTCTTGGGACTTTTTCAATCAGATCATACTCTTCCAAACACTAATCCAAAGCTAGCAACTCTCTCTTCTTTGCTTTCAGACACAGAGGAAAAGCTGTCCCACCTAAGCTGCCTAAAAAATTCTGTACCACTTTCAGTAGAGCAGGGTGGCTAAACTGAGCCCAGCAATCACCAGTGACGTAAGCACCATTCCATCCCATGGATTCACACAGTGTCCAGTGGGAAATGAAGGAAGAGGTCAAGATGAGGGACTACCTGTATTCCCCAAAGCATCTTAAACTCTCAAACAAAGTACTATTCCCCCTTCTGTAACCATAGACACTGTTCCACGCTCACCCCAAGCCATGCAGAACTGGGCACCAGGAGCTCTGACCCAGAGACCAAGCAAAAATTATGAATCCCAGTTTGTTTCACAGTAGGCAAAATGGTAGTGATGATCACAGAGAGTTTTGTCTGTTCCCATTGCTTCAGTCAGCCACTCACTCGAACACCAGCTTGGCCAACCTTGGCCAACCAATCTCAGCTTTGCTCCACCAGCTTCCCCATTTTCCTTGGCCTAGAAGCTCATGAGGTCCCACCTCTTCTACATTTCTTTTCCCTTCCTATACCTCCTGAATTAACTCACTGCCTCCAGAATTAATTCCACTCCTATTTCACCAGTAAATTTCACCCCATCAATCACCCTGCTTGCATGTTTTTATCCCTTTACCTGCCTCATCTTCCATGCGTGTAAACTCCCAAAACAGACCCTGCCTTTAACTCTGCATCTACAGAAAACCATGAACAACCAGGCCCAGATCTCTAGGAGTCTCTAGACTGCCGACACTTACATTAATGCTTTTTTTCTCTAGCTGTGTTACTTGGTCACATAAAGGTATCATCTCTTCCTACAAACCTCAGCACAATAATAAGAGGAGAGTAATAATGGTAGCAAAAGCAAGAGCCACAGCACTGTGTGAGATCCACATTATCAGCACAAGTTACAGCAGGGAAAATACCCAACTGTGACACCATGTTTGAGACATGGATTGGAGAATAGTCTGCCCACTCGGACACGATGTGGAATTTAAGAAGGCACAACATAATTACGCGAGCTGGTCTTGGCTAGGAGACCAGGATTAGCACTCCAACACTTCTGAAAAGTGGCCAGGAAGGCTGTTTCACCTCTCATCCAAAGGAAATAAAACCATCATCTGCTAGATGGCCCCCAAACACTATCTGAGGCATCATTTTTACACAGATTTGAGAAAAGTGTTATTACTGATACACCTGAGTGATTTGCAGCATCAATGCACCCCTTAGCAGTGCACTGGACCAGTATCAACCCAGAAAACCAAGTGCTCTTCCCCGTCTCATAAATAACACACCCTTAGCTATCTTAGATTTTCTGTAGATTTTTCAGCCAGTTACACAGAGACATTAAAGGAAATAGTGACCTAATTCTGACACTGTGGTTTCATAATGTAAAGATAACCTAATTCTTCAGTAGTCCCAAAACTCCTCTTCCTGAAAAATGACCTTCTCCCTGGAGTATTTAATATTACTTTCGGCAATTAGAGGACTGAGCAGAATATGCAAACTGGAAATTATAAAGCCTTGCTTTTCCTTTAGATCAGTTAGGATGATCTGCACAAACACAGAAAAACAGTGTGAATTTTACTGATGTGCTGCTCTGCATCCTAAGATACGAGCAATCCAACCTCTTGCTTCAGTGAGTACTAAGATCAGGGGAAAGTAAGTTGTTTTCCCCCACAGTACAACACTATTGCTTTGGTGCATAGAAGTTCCCGTCCATTTTCTTAAGCATCAACAGGTATGGGCTCTAAACAGATCAAGAAAGGTGTTGGTACAACAGTTCCAATTAGAACTGTTGGTACAACAGTTCCACTTTCCATTAGCAAAGACCATGGCCAAAGACATTCAGCAAACAGCAATATCACAGATTCCCATATATGATTAATCTGATAAAAAATAGTTTACATAATCAATTTAAAATACCTTAGTTCCCAATTCAACAGAAAACTGCATTGAAAAGCAAAAAAAAGACAAATCAATCAGGATACAGATCAGTATCTTAGCACAACTTACCCTTATACATGGCTTGAAAAAGTGGAGGAGGATAAGATAGGGAATGGTCATGGACTTTTCAGGGTACAGGCTAACTGGATGGGGCTATGAACAACAGTGAAGCAGAGAAGAGCTTCTCTGCAGCATCATGCCAGACATGGAGAATCAATGTTCTCAGAGGAATGCCTTTACTTCAGTGAGGAAGTGCAACAGATGAAGCAAAGTTTTAACTTCCATCACTACTGCATTACTATTGGTGCAAGAAGAAAGGTCTAACTTCTCTGAGAGCAGCATCTTAGAACGAGTACACCACTGCACACAGAATCTTCACACAGACACACAAACCATGCTGCTATTTGCAAGCATCATTAAACTAATCAAATAATTTAATTTTATTTCTCAAAAACACTAAGGATAATGCTAATAAATATTTTATTAAAATTATGGCAATCTGCCTTTTTGGATTGCTTTCCAGACGAAATGCTTGCTGAGCACTAATCTTCACTGCTGCAGTCTTCATCCCTTTTGAAGGCCACATGTGTGCATGACAGCCTCATGTTACATCATCTGTGAAATTCACTGCACAAAACTCAGGGCACTTGCTTTGAGAATTTGTGGCTTCCCAAGACTTCAATGATACCAATTGCATAAACGCCCATGGAGCATAAAAGCAGAAAGGTAAGTCCTCCACCCTGGCCTAAGAACCTCTAACAAAACCATCATTAAAGCAACAAAACTGCATGAACTAAACAAAGTGCCAGGCTTCAGCATGAGGACTTGGGCCAGCTTGGACAGCACCCATTATTGGGAAGAATGCAGAGGGAAACTTCCTTTCATAAGGACAATTCAGTCACTAAGTGCAACAGGATGAAACTTCCAAAGCCCTCCTGGCTAACATCTATTAATATTTTACCAGTGAGCAGCATCCTCACTGAAAGGTACACATTATGTCCTTTTTCTCTCCTTCACAAATACTCTCCTCTAACAGATGGTCAGTTTACATGTGGTAATGATCCACTGTAATTAAAAACTCTATTCTCATTAGCAATCCTCCAAGAATACGACAGCTCTGGCTCACTTTTTCTGATGAGTATGTGTTTTGTTTAATGATAAACAGCAGCCAGGAGAATAAAAAATACAGTAAATTTCTACACTGGGGCTGAGTGGAGGGGTTGATTACAGATTCCTAAAAGACAGTCAAAGACACCATTCACCAAGGTTGAGAACGCCAAGTTTGAGGGTCAAGACAGACCTCAGTAATCAGCATGTGCAGTTCAGCTGTCTTCTGGAAGGATTCTCTTAAGTGTAATGCACATTCCCTTCACCTTTCACGTCCTTTTCTCATTTCAAGTGAAATGAACATTTACAATCAACTGTTCTACCATAATTACAGAACACAATAATCACCAACTCTGTTTTCTATAGAGACATAGATTTACTGCTTCTCCCTTCCTGCAATTCCTCTCCTCCTCTCGAGTTGGGAAAGCCAGAGGGCCAACACAGACATATATTTTTCAGGAGTCATTACTTTCCCACTGACTCTACAGATCATTTTGGATTCAGTGTCACTCAGAAAGGAGACCTTGTGGACTATTGACAGTGTCTGCAGAATTACTGACTCAAAAAATCTGTAACACTTGAGAAAGACCATCATCATCTAGGGGTCCTAAGGGGAAGAAGAACAGCCTTGCAGACAGGACCTTTAATCAAACCTCTGCAGATTCAGGTTCAATTCTTAGTTCTTCCATAAATCACTCCCCAACACTCACCATCTGTAAATATATATATGGAGAAGCATTTCCCACTTCAGATCACAAACACTCAGCTGCTGGGAGCACCTTTTACTGTTTTTTAATTCAGAATCTCATCAAGCAGAACCTCAGTTACTGAGTGGTGCCCCTGAGATGATACTTCTGCACATAACAGCAGAGGCAGAGCCCCACCATGCTCCACGCTAGGTTACCTGCAGGGTCCCTAGCAGTCACAGACACAGATAGAATAATACAAGTTAAAGCATCCTCCCAGGACTAATTTCTTGGCTGGCAGGTACATACTATGTACCAGGGTTTAAGATAGGTTTTTTTTGTCTTTGCAGCTCCTCTATCAATTTTTCACTTACTTCAAACTTCCCACGAGCCTAGCAAAAACCTGACTACAAGTCTGTAAAAAGCAGGTATTTTCTAGTGTCAGATCTGACTACTAGATAGAAAATTATAATTAGCAAGACAAAATTATTTCACGTGCCAATGATGACACACAATCCCTCTTACAGGGAGCTCTATTTTCCATTTCAAGCAAATGGATTTTCTGTCCTGAACATCAAAAATTTAAACCACTCACACTCCCCAGTGTTTTGCATTGAGCATGGCTCGTTTCCAAAAGTCAATGTCAAAAAGCAGTAGGGAGGTCCAGTGTTACATTACATCTCAATTTTTTCTGCATCAGTCATGTTTGGTTTGCAGTTTTGAAACACAGTTTTATATGGTGTATTTTCTGCTGACTCTGAATCCTGAAGTATCAGCCCTGGGTTTTAGAGACAAACTGAGCTATTTTCTTCTGTCACACTTTCACTAATAGCAGTATTTTTGCAGGCAAGTTCTGCTCTGCTGTGCACAGGGTCTCATTGACTTAACAAAGCCACTGTTTCTGTGAAACATGCAGATCTGCTTCTGAGCTGGAAAAGCACTAAAAGGACAAAAAGTTAAAAGCTCTCTAAGTGACCTCAGTCAATAAAATCAATAGATGTGACTTCGTGCATCACCGGTGGCCAACTTAGAACATTTGAGCCACATAGGGACTGCAGGTAACACTTATGGTTCAGCCCTATCTGACTACATTCCCAGCTTAGCCTCATGCAGCAACTAAGTAGAGGGACCTGTAACATGCTGTTGTCACCTCACTCTCCTGAATTACTCACAGAAATCCCTTTCCCCAGAGATCTCCTAAATATGAGGTATGTAGCCTGCGGCATTCTACTGCTGAGAAATTTAATGCATGTCTCGTAGGGCTGGGAGAGCTGGACACCTACAAGATACAAATGGCTTCATTAAGTGTCACTTTTAAACAGCTCTTGGACCACATACAGCATAGCTAATAAAATGTCATCTCATCTGCTTGCCAATTCAGAGGTCATTACAACTACATGAAAATATAAGAGCAAAAAGCAGAGAGATGATCTAGAGCAGACAGGGGGCCTGACTAGAAGAGAAATACATAGTGCTGATCTCAGGTCTGACATGTCCTCCTGCATGTCCCTGTTAAGACAGTCAAAGTGCCTCAGGTGCTTCAGGTGCCTTGTAATCCTTAATAAAGGACTTCAAAGTTTGAAGAAGAAATGTTAGTCTTAATACCCCTTGTCCCTGTCTTCGTCTTGTATTTTTGTTAGTTTCCCTGTCAGGAGCACAGGGAAGTATTAGGCTTCTCATTGTTGCTGGATTCTCTGCCTAGAGTGGGAGAAAACCAGCTTGAACTTTTTTATTTGCAAAGCTATCAGTGGTGAATGGAGAAAAGGATGCCATGCTGGTTTTGGTGTTGAAGAATGCTGAAACCAGCTGGACTCATCAACCCCAAAGTTAAACATTCTGAGGAAGAAAAAAGTACCTGATAAAGTATCTGATAAAGGACCCAAGAAGTGATACTACTTACAACTTAAAGATGCTGAGCTGGCACAGCTCACAGCTGGTCTGGAGACATAGGACTGGCAGTCAATCACTGCATACTATAAAAATCCATTCCCACTTTTTAACTGTAAAGTGTTCTAACATTCTCCTTCTCCAAGCATGTGTGTGGAAATTTTGCCCTTGAGACGGGATGCTCCTCAAGGTTACTCCTCAAGGCTGAGCAAAAGAGATTTCCCCACAGTCATCAGCACAGGTGAGCAACATCAATCTCTACTTAATAATTGGTTTTTCTAGCTTTAATATAGTTGCTTGAATATTGCTCCAAAAATAGTACACTATACTAGTAGTTATAGCTACCTATCCTGATTAAGATCTTTAATCTGATCATTATAATCATCATAATAAGTTTAAAGAAATCATTTATTATATATCTAGAGAGAGAGAGAGAGAGAGAGAGATTTGGGTTTACAGCCTTAATCCTGCAGGACAAAGTTCTATAAAGGTTCAATTACACCTATATAATCCTTTAGAGATGGCAGAGTCTGAGGCCAAGATTGATTCCAGCTGCACTAAGACACTTATTTAAGAAGGAGTTTAGAAAGCAGGAGGATCCTTTCTGTACCTCATGACTCAACAGGAGGGCTTCTTTAATACATTTTGTCTGAAGCTCCCATTCTGCCTGCAACACTCATGCGTCTTGATTTATTGAGTTATGCTCATGAAAGGCAGCAGTAAAAAGTGAATTGCACATAGCTAAAAAGTAAACATGGTATCTGCCAGGTTCTTGTGTTCTTCTCACTTTTGCCCCCCAGTTTTTCCTTAGTAAAACAAAAAACTACAAGGTTTTTCATCTGCAGCAGGGATAAGACGCTTTTATGTTCTGCCAGTGTATGCCAAACCTATTTGGAAGGCAGCATCACCAGGCATCTTTTTGTGAGCAAATCTATTAAAAGAAAGCTCTGTAAAGAAACTGCCTCAAGGCTCCAGTTCAGTGGTAGCTATGGCAGTGTTCCTGTGCTGTTGGCTTGCACTCACTGTGGAAAGTCCCCACGAAGTCATGAATAAACAGAGCTCTTTATGCTTTTGCCATGGGATCACATGGGCGTATCAGTCCAAAATGAGCAGGAATCTATTTTACAAAACCCCACTATTCTGAAGGTAGAAGAATGGGTTCATTTAAGCAGGTCTTCCCAATTCAGTACCTTTGAATAAGAATTGTTAAAAAAGCTCATGTCATTTGTCAGCTGAAATGTATTTTCTACCTTCATTGCCACATTTGAGTGACTAGGCCTTGAAAACAACTTCTTAATTAATACCTTAAACAGAGATAATTTGGAGTCATGTGACTTGACAGCAACTACATCAAGGTAACCGTTTTTGCTCAATGCCAAGGACATTTTAAATTAAGTCTCCCATTGCATGACAGACAACTCTATTCACAGAAATGAGAAACAACAGAAAGAAAATACTAATAAAACTAGTAAAAAATGCTAAAACAAATCCATGTGCCCTATGAGTCTGCAAATGGAAACATCATCATCCTTACTCAGGCACAGCAATGCTAAACTTAATATTCAAGCTGAGATCCATCACACTTTGCTTAAGCCATCTACCAAGTAGCAATGTAGAAGCTCTTGTAATCACGTTTACCTGTCTGATCTGCAGCACCTCCCTCACAACAAGTTAGCCCTAATCTGTCACCTCCAAAGGGAGCTTTGGGGAATCTCTCAGGTACAGCATCCATAGCACAGATCTCTAAGCACAGACAGACAGACAGACAGATAGATAGACAGATAGGTAATTAAGCAAGATGACTCCTGTCCATGGAGCTGGAAAGACAATGGGAGTTTTTGTGACACAAAGAATTCTGTCACAAGCTGTTGAGAGCAAGCTTAGGAAATCCTCAGGCAGTAGCATCTGGCCAGTCACTGAACAGAGTACCAGGCACTTTAGAGTCTGAAAACTGGCCATCAACGTTCTTCTCTCAGAGAGCTGACTTCATCAGCAGCAAAGTCCAGTCAGTGATGAAACCTTTCAAAAATCCTACTTTTGATTATGATGTTCAAGTTCAGGACTTCACTTGAAATTGTTGGGTTTTTTGGTTGCCTGTTTTGTTGTGGTTTTTTGCAACTGATGGCTCAGGTGTAATTTTCTAAAAATTGATTTCAGATTGGACTGTAGATCAAGACTTGATTTTCCAAGAGCTTGCAGAAGTGTTACAAAATGAAAACTTTACTGAAAACAATAGTCTATTAAAAAGGCATTTTAATGGGCTCGACTATTGTCAAGAACTCAAAACCAATTCCAGTTCATGACCAAGAGTACTCAGTCTTTTTCCACTGCCCACTGTTTCACCCTGGGGAACTGAAAGTATTCATAACCTCTTCTTCCTCCTCCTTCCTAGAGTGCCAGGAAAAGGCTGCCTCAGCTCCATCTCAGGGAGCTGAGCTGTGACTTATCATTAGAACAACCTCAAACTCAATCCCATGTAATGTCATGCTCTCTATCAGGGTTTCTTAACCACTTCTAGATTAATAATCCTTCAGAGAGAAAATAATTTAGGGTCCATCCAGCACAGTGATGACACTTTCGTGTCTCTGTGGCAAACTCTCGTGCTCCCCAGGTTTTTCCTTTCAAGCATATGCTCCTCTGCTCTTTGTAAAGAGCAAAGGCTCTTCACACTGCCTTTTGTTTCAGCATGGCAGTGCTCATTTCAGCCCTAAGACAGATCTTAAATCTATACAGTCTAATAATCCTAGGCAGACATAATTCAATAAGCCTGTTTTTCTTTTTCATGCTATTGGGTTTGAACATTTTCTTTGCTAAACCTGCCCACAACACATCCTGTAACACAGAAAACCTTGAGCTGACTACCCATAAAATATATTACGTCAATGGCCAGACATAAATCTGCGCTGATGCTGCAGCAAAAAGAACCACTGTTGAAATGAATGTCACATCAGGTTGCAGTCTCAGAAGGACAGACAGAAGCAGGAGACACTACAGGGCAGAAACAATAAAGGAAGAAGCCTCCCTCTCTCCCCCAAGCTGCTATGAAGCAAAAAATTAGGCCAGAGACTGTCATTACAGTAGTATTGTAATTACAGCTCCTAGAACCTTTTAGCAGTAAGTTGAGGACAGAAAGAAGTTTCTTTAGAAGGTGCCAAGCTTCTTTCATCAGAAAACAGAAAAACATCTCTCAATCATGCACTCAAAAACGTGAAGCCACGTCAGAGAACTGTGTGCATGCAGGCACAGTGCTATCAGATTTATAAAAGCGGTGCCTCATGCAAGTGCAAATGAACCCTCTCAGCTTTCTCTGGTGGAGGCTGGGAAAGAAAGCAAGTAAGCCAGCAGCTGTTATTCCTCAGAAACCTGATCATAACCTCATCAGGATCTTTGCTTCCCCACTCAGTTACTCAAACTCTGAACCACAGAAGAGCAGGTATGACATTGGTACCAGCAACGCTGGGCATGGAGAACAGATCAGAAGGTGTACAGCTGAACGTCAGGCAGAAACAAATTGTGTGCTGTGGATCCCAGCAAAAGAAAGAAAGGAGGAAAGAGGCTGTGGGAATACAGGGGAAGAGATTAAGGATGCTTTCCTCCTCCCGTTTCCCCCTCATACTTCTTTATGAAGCACACGGAAAGCTTTAGAAGACAAAAATACTTTTATGTCTATATTCCCACAAGTAAGCAAATTACAGCAGTGTTGTTTGCCTCCTTTCACATTCATTTTATGCACATCTCTATTGAATGTGTTTGTTGGGGAACTCTTTGTAGATCCAGAGTCAGGATCTCCTAATTGCAGTAGTAAGAGTTCTCGAATAATAGGGAAACAGAAACCATCCAGACCCAAACAAGAAATTTTTCTTTCTTTCCACTGCTCTGGCTCCACTCCCCTATCCTCCTAAAGTGCTGTAATGCTATCTTTTTTGTGTTCCTGAGAGTTTCCCAAGATAGAGGAACTGGGAGAGCCAATTCCTACAAAGAGTTATACACAGAACCATAGAATGAGGTGGGACCACCATTAGGGATGCAGGGATAAGGACAGCCTTGAGGAAGAATGAATTTCATCCCACTTTTTACATGTTACCTTCTGAAATTTAAAAAAACAAAGGGGGGGAATGCTGCAAAGAAATAATAGTTTCATGAGAAACACATTTCATGGTGGGAAGCATAGAGCAAAAAAAAAAAAAATCACTGGTTAAGAACCAGAAAAATTAGAAGGAAGTAACAATTTAAACATCAGTGACATTTCTGATAATGTGTCTAATGGCACAGCACAGAAGAAAATTAATCCTTAACTTTCTAATTTGGATTTATGGGAGAAGTATATAATTCAGCGGATCTTCAGTATGTAGCATAGAGGGAGTATTTCAGCTTTCCAAAAGCATGTGCTGCTTCAATCAGGATATGTCAGTGGAATGGGTTGGGGAGTACTCATTAAATCACTTGTTTATTATTCACACTACAGGAATGTGAGTTCTATTGGTAAAATGAATCAATCAGAGAGCAAAGAGCTATTCTCTGGAGTCTGCATTAATCAGCCCGACAAGCTGTCACTAAGGATTGGGTCAGGCTCATAGCACAGCATCCAACCAGTGGGGGAAAAAATCCCCGAGACGGCTGGAACAGGGAACACTTCACCCATTTAAAGCTCTCCCCAGAGGCTTGTGTCAACCATTTATTACTGCTCACACACAGCTGCAGAAGCTTTTAAGTGAGAAACCTGCATTCTCGGACGTTCCAGAACTGTGTGGAAACATGCTTGATCCCAACTAGTTCTGGGAGAACAAGCAAGATGAAGTATCCTGAAAGAAATACTGCTGGGCTTTAATACAGCTCTCTGAAGAAAACACATTCATGAACTTGGAAAAGGTCTAAAACTAGGACACATGTCAGGACAGATACACTGCTGGGAAACACTCAGAGCTGTCATGCAGTCTGCACTTTAATAAAACGTTTTTTAAAAAACAACACTATTTTTACAGACTATTTTTCATACAAGCATATTGCTTTCAAGGTTTAGCTGTTGCCCAGACTCCCTCAATGTAAGTCTAAAATATAAAGTATCATTTAAAAAAATGTCACTCATGAGAATGCACCAAAAAAATAGCTTTTTGGTTTTTTAAAGAAACCTAAACAAAAGAAAAACCCACAATCATTAATCTGCCCCACTCCCTACGCTGCTGGTAAAGATCATGAGCTCCTAAAATCTCATTATTCTGAGATATACACTCTGTTAATGAGAATGAACATAATAGAGAATACAAGTACTAGCTGGGCTGCAGGAGTCCTAAACAGACCAGAAACATGGAACAAAAAAAAAAAAGCAGTCAGCAGTTCTGATAATACTGTGGAGCCGTGTAACACATATAGCAACGCATAAAATCAATACACTGTACCAGAGAACACAATCACACACTGCGGCCACTTGGATGGAGGAGTGATAAGATCAATGTTTCTGTTCTTGTCAGCACTTGTGCCAACTGCACCTTCAAGCTGGATGGAGTTTAAAACTGAGCCTGACCTACAGAGCTGAATGGGCTACCAAAATTGCTGAATAGCTCGAAGAGGGAGAAGTGGTTTAGCTGAAGTGTACTTCAGGAGAGGCTGCCAGGGAAGGCAGTCCGGAGGGAAAGGCAATAAAAGCATGAGTGTCTAATTGCAGCAATGTAGTATGAGTGCAAATGCTCAGAAGTGAGGAAGAAAATGTTTCTGTGCTCACAACAGAGCTTCTGCATCTCACAGAACTCTATGCGGAGCGCTGTGCATGCTGCTGCTCTAAACCTGACGTTAAAAGCTATGCCACAGAACTACAGAAATATTAGTGTAAGCATTAAATACAGCCTCAGGCAGCATTGGCAAGACTGTATCCTGCAGATCAAGCGATGGGATTATTCCACTCTAGGCAGCACTTGTCAGACCACACTTGGACCAGCTTGGTCATCCCAGTTCAAGAAACTGAACACCATCCTGCATTGTTCCACCAAGACAAATAATGAACGCAGGTTGCTTCATGGAAAATTTTGGCACGGCTATAAGAAAAACTGAAAACAAACTGAACTAATTGAAAATAAACATTGGAATAGATTACCAGGAGAAATGGTGGCATTTCTCTTGCTATAAATACCCAGTGCTGAGCTTGACAGGGCCCTGGATAACACAAACTAAGGATTTCCCTTCAACAGAAGGTTGGACCTGATGTTCTCTAGAGGTTCCTACCAACCTAGACATTTTTCTATGACTCCATGATCTAAACATATGTTATGCTATATGCACTGCTAAATACTACTTTTGCTGTAAACTCATTTTAAATTAGATTTTTTCTGATCTATCTTTCCATTCCAGTAAAAAAATAAAAATTTTTAAAAAATAGTAATGACAAGACAATGGAGGATGGTTCACTGTTTTTCAGAATAACTGTCAGCATCTATTGAAATTAGCTAGCACAAGACCTCAAAGGAAATGCCCTTTCACAGAATATTTAATTAAACAAGTAGACTTTCTGCCAGAGAATTTTGGATAAATGGCTGAAAGGAGTCCTGTTAATTCATTCAATTCCTTTAGTCTCTATTAAGCATTTTCTTACCATATACTTTAAAAGGCAAGATACACAAACTTTTGGTCTGATCCAGTATATCCAATTTTGCATTTGAGCCTCATGAATGGGAGATAAATCAATATACCAGAAGTCAAACACAGTAGTTTGACTATTAAATCGTAACTCCACTATGGGTTATTTGGATCATGAATTTAAATACTCAAAACAGAACCATGGAAATCCTACCACTAATAAGGTGAACCTTACCACTAACACCTGCTAAATCATGAAGCACAACAATTATTTATTTCAATTAAGCTGTAAATGGACGAACAGACTAAGAGACAAAACAAGAACAAAATCCAGCAACAGAATCAGGTTCCACTTCTACCTAAAAGCAGAAAGACAAACTCAAATTTCCAAAGAAAATGGGATTCCAACCTGCCAAAGTAACAGATAGCTCTATCACACCAAGATCATACATCATAGCCACCTACACGGGCATATCCTATTAAGAGAGTAGGTAACACCTCAAAAAAGCCTAAACAAACACAAAAATATCAAACCAGGAGCAAATCTAACTCCAGCAATCTGCATTTTAGACTGCATCCTGTAAGACACAAAACCAATGTTGCACTGAAAGACATCCCAACATCCTCCCAGATGCTGAGAGTGCAAAGAAAGATCCCACCTGAGAGTCCTCTGTACATTCCACATGCTGAAAAAGCTGTTAGCACAAACATCACCCAGGCACTAAAAGACTAATATATGGCTTGAGGGGCTATGGAAAGTAGGAAGAAATCCTACTGCCAGCCATGCAACAACTCTACCTTCTCTAAGTATTAAATCCAAGGTTGGGTTATTAGTTATGGAATATACTTTATTTGCTGGTTTGCAGTCTTGACCTTTACTGTCACCCATCGGATGACAATCTGAAGAAGAGACCTCCAGTGTACTCCATGACACTTTGCAGGTGGTGGGGAGGTTTAGGATTTATGTTGTGTCATGAGAAAACTTCCACTCCTCTAGGTACTTCTGGATGTCAGTGGCACGATGCCAGACCTTTGGAGTACACAGCCAAATAAAAGGATGCTGTACCAGTCCTAAGCCTGCTAGGAGTTCTGTGCCTGTGGACAAACGCTGCACAAGCATGTGGAGTTCCGAGGTGGCTTGGCTCTAAGTCTCTCACAAGGCACATGGCACATGACAGATGGTCAGTTGCTTAAGACACTTACCAGGGACTTCAGGGATCCAGATTCAATTTCAGTTTAACTTTGTACAAGTCTCTTAGAAGGACACATCTACACCATGGATATAGACAGATTTAAGATGTCTCTGCCCAAGCTAATCTGGCAATGAAAGTGCAGGAGGACTGCTGCAGACACCCAAGCTTGAGGGAAGTGATCAACAGGATTTCTGAGTTCGTGGGCACAGCCATGCAGATCTCAACACAAGCCTCTCCATGCTGAAGTCTGCTGTTTCAGTTTTCTTCCTAGTAGCTGGTACAGTGCTGTGTTTTGGATTTGGTGTAAGAATAACATTGATAACACAGAATCACAGAATGCCTTGGGTTGGAAGAGACCTTAAAGGTCATCTAATTCCAATCACACTGCCATGGGCAGGGAACCTTCCACTAGACCAGGCTGCTCAAAGCCCCATCCAACCTGGCCTTGAACATCTCCAGGGATGGGGAATCCACAATTTCCCTGTGCAACCTGTGCCAGTGCCTCTCATCTGTTGCTGAGCATTGCTTACCTTGAGTCAAGGACTCTTCAGGGTCTCATGCTCTGCCAGCTAGGAGGTGCAGAAAAAGCTGGGAGGGAGTGTGGGCAGGACTGGCCAAAGGGATGTTCCATACCACAGAATGTCATGCTCAGTACATAAACTTCAGGAGCCATCAATCACTGCTCAGGGATGGGCTGGGCATCAGTCAGTGGATGTATTGTACATCTCTTGGGGCTTTGGGGATTTAATTTATATCTCTCTCTTTGTTGTTTCCCTTTTAATTACAATTATCATTATGTAGTTATTGTTGTTATTATATTTTATTTCTATTATTAAACTGCTTTTACCTCAACCCACTTACCTTTCTCGTGATTCTCCTCCCCATCCCACTGGGGTAGAGGGGTGGGGAAATGAGCAAGCAGCTGTGTGGTACTGAGTTGCTGGCTGGGGTTAAACCATGACAACTTGCTAGTTCTGGTCTCCAATGGCTCTCAGCCCACTACTCTGTGCTCTAATGCAGACATTCTCTTTGTTTTGGTGTCTCAGCTTTCCATCTGTATCAGGAGGATAAAAGCACGGCCCATACTTACAGGGTGTCAAGAGGATAAATACATTAAGTGGTCCTAAGGCACTCTGGGATTATGGCAACAGATGTAATATCAATTCTGTGAGAGGTTTTTTTGGCTGTTGTTTTCTCCACAACTTGTTGGGAACTTATTTTTAGGGCTCTTGAAGGAGATTCTCTCTGTGAGTTCTTTGCTAGGGATGAAAAACGAGCAAGACTCACTGATTCTTGGTCTTTAGGTTATTGTTTATTCTTTTCTTATCTTGAGGTTGATACACTGTTCACACTAGACTCAGCATCACAGGAGCAAGGCGCAAAATGGACTCTGAGTTTTTAAAATTAAGGCTTTTTAAAGATATTTGACCTAATTACTTTTTAACACGTATCTTGTTTTTACTTTATTACTAGTAACTTCTGCTAATCTACACACGTAACAATTATGCTGCTACTATCTCTAACTAATGACTTTGTGCTAACAATACTACAGAAAATGAAGAAGAAGAAGAAGGAACAAGAAGGAAAGGAAACCACACTCTAAATCCTCTCTTTTGTCTCTCATTCACTCTCACACCAAAATCTTAGAAATTTTAAATTCTTCACCTTGTGATACAAGTAGCTAAAGTTAACATACTTTGCAGCACATGGTAGAAATGTGCACACAAGCAACTAACGCATCTCTGTTAATGACTGGTAATTTGCTAAGCTGATGAACCCTACAGCTTATACTCATCTGTTCATAATCTCATCTTCATCCATAGCCCATTATTGTCTTGCCTCAGTCTTCTTCATCATGAAGAAAATTTAAAAACACTAAACCCTGCTTATTTTAGTAAAAAAAAAAATACTTATCAGTCACAATACAGTGTTAGAAATTAGTAATTCTGTAACAGATTATTAGCATACCAGTTTCTGCTGGTTTTTATTCCCGCAGCAATTCTCAATACGTTATACACTTTTAAGAATCAACTATGATGCGATCACTTTCTACTGCAGACCTATAATTTGTACCTACAGCAGTACAAACTGTATCAGAATGCACATAAAACAGAAGCATGGGGAAATCCACAAAATAAATAAAGAAGATACAAATTCAGTCTCTGATGCTTCATGACTTGCCAGTGGTATATGGGAAGAAAGACATGTAGAGACTAGTTTAATGCATTTTCAAAACTATCCCTGTGGCATTGATAGAAACAGTAACAAGGGGTTTTCATTCAGGAGTCAGAAGACAGGATTAGCAAATGGAGCTTGAAATGAGGACCAAGTAGATTCAACAGAATCCATGGGTACAGCTCTTTCTTACTAAAACAAGCAATATTTTTACACATTACTAATTCTTTTGATTCTGAAAAGTTTATTCTTGTCTCCTACATTTAACAATAAAACCACAGCAAACACAAGGAAGCAAAGAAAGAAATAAAATAATTGGCCAACTAGTTCTCCTGTGCTTCAGCTTACATCCCTTTCCAAGGGGTAGCCATCAGCTCTGTTCCCAGACAGCATAGAGGTTCTGGGTGAGAGAGAAGAGACCCAGCACGTTAACTGCAAAACCAAACACTTAAAGATGGGTTTGGGTTGCTTACTGAGACTGTAAGGACTTGTCTGTGACTTGATTAAGGATAACAACAAACAGTGACTGCATGTTCTGTAACCCTGAGGAGAACCTAGCCCTGGCTGCATTTCCTGAGCAGTGACAAAGCTACTGGCCAGGGTGCAAAGTTTCCAGAGACAGGATTGAAGACGAGCTGCAGATGACTTCTAAAATTCAAACTGGCAGCAAGTCCCTCGAATGCTCACAATCCTTGCTAAACTGGATGCAGTAGTTAAATGAAGAAGGTTTGTATGGCCATGTGAACTTTAGCCCAGCTCAATAAAGGCAGCAGGAAAGAACAATCATTCCAGTCAAATTTCCAAACAACTGGAAGTTCAATTATCTGTGCTGAATAAATTAAGCCATTTAAGTTGCTCCTAAGCAGCAAGGGACCGAGCTAAATGGAGATCTGAGTTGATTTAAAGCTAATTTGTATCAGAAAGTTCTGAAATGGTTTTCAGTTCAGTGTCTTCAGTAATTTCTATAAAGTGGCATTAAAACTATTAAGTTTTATGTGAGAAGTCTCCAAGAGGTTCAGCAAACATTCACTGTCTAACAAGACACCTTCAGCCATATGAGGTCCCTTCCCTTTGTTTGGGAAGTGTAGTTTATTTATTCTGCAAGATATTTAAAGCAAAGCCCAACCTAAACAGCAGAATTCTTCCTTTTGTTCACAGTTTTAGTAAGTTGCTGAAAGGCTGGGTAACTTTACATATTATAAACACAGAGGACCTATAGTATTCCATAATATCTGTGGTGACTTGGCTACCCATTAGGAACATTCCAGCTATGTGTACAGCAAAACCCTAATAAACCACACTTTACTTTCCAGAAACTAGAATGCATCCTCCCATCTTTTCTACCCAGGTCTGGTTCTGTGTCAGCAGTGTTTAAATAAACAAATTAGATGCCTCCTTGGACAGCCAGATAATGGAGTTACAAGCTCATCCTCTACTCACATGAGAAAGATTATACCCCTTTGGATGGGCCTCTTGCAGACCTACTTACCTGGGGGGTAGCAGGAGCAGACAAAAAGGGACCCTGCTAACCAAGTCCCTAACCAAGTGGCTTACTTAAAGGGTCTAGGAATGCAGAATTAAGCAGGAAATATCACAGTTATTGCTCTTATTCAAAACTGACAATAAGTCATCGCTTTGTGGAAATTTGATACATTCTTGTTTTTAAAGTTAGGGGAGCTGAGACATAGAAGGCTGAAGAAATTTGTTTAATGTCATCCTCATGTCCTCAAAGGATATGAGGAACAGAACCTGAGTCATATGTTTAAAAGAAAGATTTAACTCTGGGAGTACAAGGGTGCAGGGAGAACTGGAGGGGAGGAATCTGTTTTCCAACATGAAATTCTTACTGTGCTTCTCCCCTTCCATGACCACAAACCTCCTCGTGTACAAACCAACAAACTGTCCAACAGGCCACATTACAATAGTTGTGTACAACTAGTCTGCTTGAGTGATGAATCAACTTGTTGTTTATCCAAAATAACAGACACAAATGGCTCTTACACCTACCTACAGCTAGAATTAAAACGCTTCCACACTGAAGGAAAACCAAAATAATTTAAAAATCCCCCACACCTAAAAAAACCACCCAAAACAACCTAAATAAAATATAGTGTTAGCAAGGAGTAGTTAGTGAGAAGAACACTGCAAAAAATGCCTTATCTCATGTCTTGCCTACCAAGTTGAAACAGTTTAGACCCTAAAATGAGGTCTGAGGCCCTCAGCACATGGATTAATCAGTGCAACTCAGCTCTCAAGCAAACCTCAATATTTTAAATTAAAACTAGTCTCAGCTCTCCAATAATGTTTCGATATTGCTCTGCAATGTCATCATGCTGGTTACAAAGAGACTTCATTTACCTCACATTTATTAGGACACCACACTGTTTGAACTCAGTATCACCTTTCCTTCTCCTCCCAGCCAAAACATTGTCATGATAAAACGTTTATCTAATAGCTCTCCCCCACTGAGGTGCATGTTTCCATAGGGACACCAACAGTGCTATACCATTTGGAGAGGAAACTAAAACTAATAGCTGGGATCTTTTCACAGCTTCTCAAATCCCTATCAGAAAAAAAAAGAATTCTCCTACTAATGTCACTGAAAACATTAGCTTTTCCAGAATTCACTGTCTTACTTTGCTTTCCAGAAATCATTTGTCTTGTTTCTCTTGGGTTTTTGATGTGCATCCTCCCACCTTTTCTACCCAGGTCTGGTTCTAGTTTGTTTTAGGTTGGAGGGAAGGGTTGTTTGTTTGGGATTTTTATGTTTGCTTTTGGTTGTTTGGTTGTTTTTGGATAGTCTTATTTTCACAGGATTGTACTGCAAATGTCACCACACTTACGTCATTAGAGTGAAAATACAACAGAAGTAAATATCACTATTATGTCAAGAGACAAGCATCCCAGGGTCACTCACTGTCTCTCCTTGTCATTATCCCCTGGGTAAGAAAATGGGGAACATCAGATAATGCAGCCAGCAGGAGGGCAACAAAAGAGACAGAAATTTAATGTGTGTCCTTTCCAAAGCTGTCTGTCGCTATCAATTTTGTTCTGATTTAAGGGACAAACTGTCCACCCCTTTTAAACCTCAGAGATTAATTTTCAGTTATTTGTAGGGACAAAGTCTCTTCACACGATTTAACTGTCTGTCCAACAGGTTCAGTTAGGCATTAAAGCTTTGTACTTCAAACTAAACAGTGCACTATATTATTTCCCCCAGTTTGGCATAAATAAGTATGGATTACCTTATGCAAACCATTCTAAAGTTGTTAGCTGCTTTACAGTACCAAGAGCTTTGACAGCAGCCAGACCCAGAGAATGGACATGCTCCCCCTCTTTTAGTATGATCTGAGACTTTAGTAAAAGTGACCTGCATGGCTGCTGTCTTTATGCTCATTGACAAATGCACAATATTGGTTTTAATCTACAGAAAAAATATTAATTACTCCTGCTATAAGATTAAATTGCACAAATAATTAATGCAGAAAAATATTATCCAGGACCAACAGTCTTTATCCATTACTGTAATTACAGAGCATCAGGGAAAAATTTGCTGTATTTGACTTTTTGCTGCTCCTGCTGGAGCAGCAAGTTTCCAGCCCATGTTTTTCTCTTCTAAACTCACATTTCAGTAAAAGGAAAATGTAGTAGAAAATTTACTTTGAAAGTAAATATGACATAACTGAACATGTATATTTGACTTAAATTAGATAAATGATAACTTCTGCTTTTAATTATAACATTAATACACAGATATTATTCTTATCAGATTTTTTAATAGTTCAAAATTAAACACTTTTAGCAAATGAACCCCATTAAGGATTTCCTTGACTGTGCTTAGCTTTTCCTTAGCTCTTCTTGAAACACAAAAGATCAGACTTAATAATCTTACCATATAGCTCCTAGTAAAATGCATTCTATATTAAAATTAAGCAATAGTAAAAACTATCAAGATGTCTACTATGAATGCTTCACCATATGCAGACTCATTAACCTAAATTAATAGAACAAGACAAAATGTAACCATGACCATTGACTGCTTGCAAAGTTGCCTAGTGAATTTTTAGTATCTTATGCCAGTCATTTCAAAACTTCTCTTTTAAGACCACATGAAATTCTCATTTAATGAGTGAATTTTTTTTTAAAGTCACGTTTCATAGTACTTCTTTTTTTAAAACTGGTAATATTTTCTGATATATTTTGTGAAAATAATTATTGTAATCCTTTCCTCTAATAACAATGAAGTGAAATCTCCCATAGAAAGACATATATCCTGATGTTTACACTTAGTGATTACCTTCCTTGGCAATTTAGCTGCTATCTGTAGAAGCAAAAATCAATACTTTATTCCTTCTGCAGAGCAGTATCGGCTACTTTGCAATCTCTGCATGTTAGCACATAAATATTCTTGAAGGGCAACTAAATCAATTAACATTTGTAGTTGCCCATCCAGTCCCTTTGCAAAACATATTATGCACTTAGGATGAATTCAGTGTAAATCATCATCCTAGCCACACAATTAAATACTATAAGCTTCCTTAACCCTCAGCTCAGACTTTCCTAATCTCTGAAAGAAAGCACTGCCAGATGGCCATGAACAACTGTTAAGAATCAGAGGGACACAGAGAAATACCTGAAGCTCTCAGTAATTCAGTGGAGAAACACCTTCTGTTCTTCTTACTGCTAGGCCCCACTTACACAAATTTGCTTTGTACAACTCGTAGGTTGTGCAAAGGTTAACTGATACACATGCTAGTCATTTTCAAAAGCTGTATTTTCTTGTCATGAATCAAATTCACGGACACTGAATTTTTGCTACAACTCTTGGTTGAAGTTATCACAGCGACAGCATGTACAAAGTACAGAGAGAATCCACTGACTACTGCACATCTCCATCACTTAAAACATACAATTGTGTGTAAGTACCTGTGGATACACATTAAAAGAAGTAAAATACATTGTATGTAAAAATAATGTGTGTAATATATAATATTCACATATAATTAGTTGTCAAATCTGTATGAGTTAGCTCCAACGCTGAAAGAGGAGTAGAGCTCATTGGCCCATGAGGCACAGATTAGGCTCCATTCCTCTGCCTCAAGAAGAAATAATGGAAAAAGGTTCCTCTTTTCCTACAGAAGAACATCCTCCTCTGAGCCAACACCAAGAATCATTCCAAACAATTGTGCCCAGCATGCTGGGATGCCAAAGGGCACCTCCTGTGCTCATTTTCAGAGGAAGCATCTCACAAGCACCATTTTATATGGTAACAGTGTGGAAGTGGTCTCCTCATCTCTGAAGACCAGGAGCCTCATTCTGCTTTAAATTACAGTTCAGGAAATTTCATGTTTAAAAATGAAGCTTCTCTTTTTAAAAATAAATCACCTTGCATTGCGAAAGATGATAGTCACTGCTCAAGAGCAGGCCACAGCTTCACGTTTTTGGACTTGGGTTTCTTAACAGAAATTCAGAAGGAAGCAGTGAGAACAGGCAAACCTGGGAATGGAAAAAGCAGGTTAAGAAGAAAGATAGGACTGAAACAGCAGGGAGTGCTTCAGGGCAGGGCAGGAGCGAAGGGCAGTGGCAGAGCTGTGTGGGGACTCCAGTGCTGGGCTAGCAGGAGAGTTCAGGGCAGGAGTGAGAGATGCTGCAGGTGCACAGCATCAGCAGGGAGCACATACAGAGCCAAACATCCACAACCTCTCAGACAGTCATGGTGGAACTAGTGGAGGTTCCAAGTATGAAGCCAGACGTGGCAAACTACAGAACACACATAGTGTAGCGTGCTTCATTCTAGCTGCATTTCCATGAGTCAAAGGATGATGTTGTTCATTTGAATGTCTCAAACAATATAATAGCACAGTNAAAAAAAAAAAAAGAACACAGCAAAACTGGAAGAATGCATGGGAACATCATTCTGGCTTGCAAAATTGAGTATAAGACAGCTACAGTTAAGAAGGGAGAACTTCTGAGCAATTTAAACCAGGCTAAAGGATCACGTGTCTGTTGTAAACCACTTTGAAAACTACCTGACATCTTGTATTTAGCATTTTTCAATAATCTCTCAGATTCACCAGGCCAGAGCATTATTTTCATTCCGAATAGCATAGTTCACACCAAAAAAAAAAGGCATTTTTAGGATATTGGCTAGAGATAGAGGTGATAAAGTTTAGTAACAGAAACAAAAGTGATATAAGCCTCACAACAAAAGACATAGTAAGGAGAGTGTGAATGGGATTAAGAGGTAAGAGTAAGAACTGAAGAAGCACAGGACACTAGAGAACTGTTCCAGATGGTAGGCTAGTTTTAACCTAAGCAGCAATGTGTATGAAAGTCCAGTGGGAGCTGAGCAGACAGATATGAGCACACAGATGAAGTCTGAAATGTTCTTGCAAGTTCAAGGAATGGAAAAAATGGACTCTGAAGATCTGATGCAGAGTCAAGAAAATTGCTGCCTGGGAAGAAGAAAAAAATCAAAGAAAGATGTTGCATCTAAGGAGGTGAGGAGTAATAGACACCTACATAACAGATCACAGACGACATGAGTAATGAGACCAGATAAAAGCTTTTCTAAAACTAGTCCCCACATACATATATTAAAAAAAAAATAGTTCAAGGTGTCAAAGTAATGCAGCATTGAGTCAAATAGTTTGATATACATATGGTGTGTTTAAAATTATTTATTCCAAAAATACTTATGGCAACTTTCTAGTAGGGTATGTGTACAGAAAAAGAAAAAAAAATTAAAATCATAAGTGAACTTTGATCAGATGGTCTTCAGTGATCAGTTCTATCTTTCTATTTCAGTAAGATGCCCACAAGTTCAGTAAGTGTAGCATTTCAGACTATTACTGATAAAAGCTCACTGTTGCGTGAGCAGTTCAACACTGTACCAAATCTCCCATTAACTCTTGCTCTTAGAGGTTATTTCAGTAAGTGGGTCAAGATAAACACACAACCTGCTAGTAAGGCTTCTAATTTGAACAATGATATCTGTACACCAGAGGTAGCTATTTGGACTAGACTGTTAATGCCCCTTTTTCCAAAATAAATCCTGGGATGGTGTTTTCAATTATTTATGAAGCTTACTGTATGTTTCTGGAGCACAACCATGAATGGTTTTGTTCACGTGCTCAAGCTTTGTAACCACCAGGAAAGAAGTGACCTTTGCTTTCAAACTAAGCAAACCCTTTCATATTGGGTTATATTCATGAATACTCAGTATTTCAATTAGCCTGTGATTTCCTTAAAAATACTGTACTGAAGGATGCTTAGCTGGCAGATGACTTAATTTTCCCTCCTTCCCTTGTATGTGACAATACTTTGCTCAAAGTAGCCATTACGCTTTTAACTTGCTGGCTGAAACATTCATTGTTGCAACTCCTCACGCCTCTTGGCTGATGGAGGAAAATCAATTTTGATCCCTGAGAAGCAAGTGCAAGTCTCCAACTTCACACACCAATGTGTACAATTGCAGCTGAAACTGAATCCATATTAATTCACCATTCCAGGCATTTTACATTTATGCTAAGACCTTAAGAGGTTAGAACATACATGATTTACTGTTTTTAATTGGAGAAATGGGACAGAACTTCCTTCAAATGAAAAAGCACTTTGTCAAATGAAGTTTACAAAAAGCAAATGAGATTTATGGTGAGAATGAAAATATACCTTAAAAATTAACCTTCAGCTTTTTGCAAAACAAGTATTACAACAGAATGCAACAATCCAGCCACTGCAGGATTTTAATGCTACAATAATTCTGGTCTTCCTTAAAGGGCAACAATTCTGCCCTTTCTTAGATAACCCAGTTCAAAGCACATTAGAATAGCAAGTCTGAGCAATTAGAAGCCAAACTACAGTAACCAGGTAGCAATAAAGATACAGAAAGCATGTGCATTTCCCAATAGACACAAGTTTAACACTGAAAATATTCCAAGCAGAGAGGGAGGGGAGGAGAGAACTTACTGTACTGCTTCAAAGATGCACTATACACATAATGCAGCAGTGCAGGATACACTAACAAATGAAGGCAACTGAAAAGGCAGTACTCACCCAAAATATTAAATTGAAAAGGAACATCATGTATTTCAAACAACACAGGCAGCCTCTTGCCATGTTGCACTTCTTAAATTCTAAAAGGAAAACAAAGGATAGATCCAGGTAAAAGACCACGTATTTGCTGCCTTTGGGTGCACTGTATTTTTCACTTTTTACGCCAGTTCCAGTCCCAGCGCCGGTCCCAGTTCCGACCCCAGTGTGGCTCTGTGTGCGTGATCCAGTTGTACCATAGAAAGCTCCTGCAGTAAAACCTCGACCAAATTGCCTCCCTGAGGTAGAAGGTTTAGCAAAATCTGAGTCTTTGCTATCCAAAGATGGACTCCGGTGAATTGAAGAATCCTCACTACTTGACTTCTCCATGATCTCTCTTTTCACAGTTGTCAGATTTAATGTATAGCATCTCTCAGCATTAAATGCAGTGCCTTGCAAATGCCACAGTGCGCTAAGAGCTGTCTGTGTTTTGCTTCTCTTTTTCTTCGTACATAAACCAGATAATCACTGCAGAATTTATTCACTGCATTGTTGCTGGGTTTATTTTTTATAGCAATGTAGGCTGAACTCTGTCTGCCTGAAGCATGGATTTATACATTAATATCCCATGCAAGAGCACACTCATGATTTATCTTGATGAATCAGTTACGCAGAACTTTGATTTTTATTGAAAAGAGCCATAAGCTCTTTCTCTGCACTCCTAGTCTACAGTCCTCTAATCTATAGGCAGCAGATGGTCCTTGCATCCATTTCCAAAAAGCTTCTGCAGTACACCTGGGAGACTCTCCTCGAGCCGGAGCACTTTCCTTGCTCTCAGCTTCCCTCTCTGTGTCTGACTCTCTCTCACACGCTGTCTTTTTTCTTTCCACCCATTTGCAGTGGCTCATTCAGTAACCAGCTACCGGAGCGCACTCTGTGTTTCACTGCTGTTGCCGTGAAATCATCAGCAACTGCAACCACTGGGCATTTCCCACAGAAATCCCTGACCTAACTATCGAGTAATAAATCCGCCCTTCTGCTCGCCCCTCCCCTCTGCTTTCCATCGGGCCAGTTAGCAGAAGCCTTCTCCTCCAGGACACGCCTCCATGACATAATATCTTTAATAGGATTAGAATTACTCTTGACTATACAAGTGCACAACAGAAAATCTCTTTAAATGTCAAGTACAGTTTAGCTGTTTATGTGCTAGAACCGTTAGGCAGTGATATTCTTCCGATGCAAGAAAATACAGAAAAAGTATGCATTAGACAGACAGCTGCTAACCTCTCTCTGCTCATTAACAGCGACTTACATTTTCTTCTGGCTTAAACAAATCCCACAGGACAAGCAATGGGAATAGGCTAGCACCCAGCATACACTGCCTAGGCACACATCTCAGCTGTACGTGCACATAACGCAACACCATCACCTGTGATACAATTAACCAGAACCGCAAAAGCAGAGCTGCTGCCTCTGACGAGGTCGTCATTCAATTCTTAAAACTCCTGAAATGTAAAGGGAATCTGAGCCTGCAGCTCTTTACACGCTATTTAACAAGTACATCAGAGATTCCTGCTGTGTACAGCAATAAGCCATCTTACATCACAGGTCGTCTGTGAACTAGAAACACTGACCCAAATGCCACATTTGTTTTCCACAGAGGAGTGCAACATGCCTGCTAGGACCCTGAAACAGGGAGGGCACGACTGTGCACGTGTGCCTGTGCACATGCATGCAAGTGCCTGGAGGGGAGGAAGAGAAACACTTCAGGTCACTACTCTCCATACTTCCAAATTTGTCATTTGGTCATAAGCGCAAAAGCGGCGCACCAAGGGTGCAAAGTGCTATAGCAGATTTAAAATTCAGGTTATTTTTTTCTTTCTGTAAAGAAAGAAACCACATTAGGAGGCCACTGTGAAGGAAATACTGCTACTAGGAAAAGCAAAATTCTCTGCAATTTTCAACTGACCCCTCCACATGCTCATTAAAATGCACTGTTAATGGTTATATCAAGTATCTTTGAAAAAAGACAATATAACATTTATTCAGTCTTACATATCCATTGCCAAAAGCCTCTAAGGATTCTGTAATTTTTACGTAACAACATCAGAATCAATACCATAAAGTAGTGCTGTACCTTTCCTGACAGGCTTTTTCTGCTGAAAGATCCCTCCACCAATAAAGTACATTAAATACCCAGTATCTGAATGTGTAATATCTCTCTCTCACCTTTTCTGCTCTTAAGTAAGATTTTAACAACAGGCAGGTCCAAGCCCATATCAACAATGTTTGTTCACTTTGCTTTTCAAAAGTAATTTCAAAGCTCCCTGTATCAAATGTGTCCATCAGAAAGACAACTGCAGGATGACTGCTCAGTACTGTGTGACAGCAGAAAAAGTTACACACAAAACACCCAAGTAAAAAAAGATAAATTAGCATTGCCCAAAGTAGAATGGGCATTTCTGTACATGTCTACAGTGCACATACAAACTTCACCATAAGCAGTTATCAAGAAGCAATGTTCTCAGCAAAAAACATGGAAGCAACTTGCAGGTCATGGCCAGGTACCTGCCTCAAACACCAGAGCCTGCAGGATAACTCACACTGAAACACAAAGCAAATGTCTGAGTATGGATTTAGAAGACTGAAAAAAACTCCTCTGTTTGAAATTCACTTACTGGAAGTGTAAAGTTGTACCACGGCAAACCAATGCTGCAGCTAGATATTTTCAGCGGTTTTCACTTGTCATACAAAACTGAGCTCTCAGCCAAAAAATTGTGAGAACACACAAGTACTTTAAAGCATTTTTAGTTTTTTAGTTTTTGCACCCTTTGGTTTGCCATAAAATTTACACTGACTTAAGAGTAGCTACAGAAAAAAAATTGCTGTGCACTTGTGAAAATTAATGCAATATAAATATTTGCCTTCCCACTGAAAGTACATGACAAAAATAATTGATCTGCCCTCCTCAAGGTTTAAAAATTAAAAGAACATTCTGTAATAAGCAAAAAATTTTCATAAATACTCTAATAGTTTGTAAACAGTGGAAACTTTCTACTGGTGGTTAAAAAAAAAAGAGGCAAAACCAACTATACCTCCAACCTTTTTTTTTCAGGTTTTCATTATTAGCATTTACTGAAGTTTTACAGTTTTCTATTTTTACCTCCAAATACTACAAAATACTGGTTGACTGCACCATTACCTCTACTGTACCTTCCATTAAGAGATCTCCATGACTACATGGAGATCTGGTCTACAGCACAGTTGGTACTTCAGAACAGTCCCAACCAAAGACACACATAAAGTCAACAGACAGCTGAAAAATCCAGACCTGAGCAACAAGCAACGGGGAAAACACGGCTCCAGATCAGCCTCTCCTCCTGCTGTGCGGCAAGAAAACATATGACTCTCTTATGGTTATGCTGTGGCCACCAGGGAGACTTTACAAGCCTCAGTAACCTTTAGCCACTTGAATTTGCAGCCACGGAGCACCATTACAGATTAGAAACCACTTCCTGCTGCTGCAACTCTAACTCAGCGTTCAGGTAGCTCAGTTAATAAACCACACGGGGCTGCCTACTTGCTGAAAAAAATAAATGGTGAAAAAGCTGTCAGCAGCCTGTCCAGCTGTGTTTTGACCAGCCACTGCACTCAACTCTGCCTCTGACTGAGGCTTCAGCAGAAGGTGCTGCTGTGTGGCAACAGCACCTTCCAGGGTCCCACTCAGCAGCGCAACCTCAGCGTGACGACAAACACATTTTGCTTCACTACAGATCTTACCTCTGTTTAGTAATCAGGGCATGAAAAACATTCAAAAGCTCACTCTGTACTTCATTAATGTTTGATTACTGAATCACAGGATTTTATTGCTGAGTGATGCCTTCACATCAAGAAAATAATTTCAGTCCCACGTGTATATGCCTGGGACAAGGCAATAAACATCAATCCATTCCATTTAAATGGCTCTTCCAAATATTAAGGGTAAAAATTTAGGCCACTTTCAGATAGCAGGTATGAAAATCGATGCCACAATAGGTGTAGCCAAAAAAATGGAAAGGAAGGGTATTAGTTATATGGTCAAAAAGCACAGGCTGTCTCTCCTACTGAAACTGATTTATTTGGTTCCCTTCTGGGAACAGTCCACCATAGTCCCCAAAGCACATCCCAGCATCTTCATTTCTTAGTGAATTTCCCAAATTATTTAATCTTTTTTCTCATCCTGTAGTTTAATCTCACCAGAACTTCAGTGCCAATTACACCCAGCTAGAGTGCTCCTGAACCCCACTCTGTTTGTTTCTGCCCTCCTTAGCTGTTTTTGCACAACTGGCTCGTGGAATCATGCTGCAAACAGCAAAAGCTGACCAAGTTTATAAACATATTTATAAACACAGATTTTAAAATACATAATATATATACATATATAAAAGGTGTATCAGCAATATAGAAAAAAATGAACTTATTTTTCCCCCTTTTAGAAATTTCAAATCAATTTTACTCGACATTCCCCTTCAGTGAGATTGCTGACCCAGTGAGAGGAACAGGGACTACAACAGGAAAGAACAGTAAAAAATACTGAAGGCATAGCAAAAATATCTTAAGCTTTTGTTACGTCTCTCATGATTCCTGAAAATGAAATAAGAAACTCTAGGAGTTTTTTAAAAAAGAAAAATAAAAACTCCAGTCACCATGGTACACAAGCCATTTTACACCCTATTACATGTTATCGTGCAATTTCTATTAGGTAGGATAATGCTACTGTCACTATTTTAAATATGGAGAACTCGAGGACCAAGATGTTTGCTGAGGATGAATAGGAAACTGCTGGCAGAAAAGCAAACCAAATCAGTGCCTCACACGTCCTCAGCTAGCTCACTAACCAGTGCACCATTCTCAAATTAATTATTTTTCAAATCACGAGTTTTCGTAACCCTGCCACATGACTTCAGAACAATGCTGAGCCCTGCAGAGGCATGTACAAATGCATATGCCACCAAGTGTTCAAAGGATATGGTTCTTAAATTCAGTTTTTTCTTTCAAATTATATTGACCAGGAACTCAATTTTACAAGTCTTCCTCAGGGTACATTAGATAGGCAAAGAACAGAGATTGCTGAGTATAAACTCAGTGACTGCATCTCTCCAGTCACTGCTCTGAATCCTGGAAGTCCATGAGAAGGACATGAGGAACAAGAGTGGAAAATATAATAGCTTACAACTGACATACAGCTGCATACAGCTGAAAGCTCAGATTAAAAAAAAAAAAAACAACCCAAACCAACACTGATTGTGGAATAAACTTAAAGGGAAAAAGAGGTCCAAAGGAATACAACTGAAATCAGGATCACATGAGAGACAAAACCATGGGGTTCTCAGATCTTCCATGCTCCTGGTTCCATGCCAAAAAGTTTACAGACTCCAGCAAGTTAAAATGCCTGGAGTTCTCAGGTCTTCCATTGCTGCAGAATTTAGAACCAAAAACCTGGATGCTCTGACAGTTGTAATCCACATCCTGGGACCTTCCAAGCTCCAGTTTGAATGTTGTTGGGTGTTGTTTGGTGTAAATCCAAAGTATTCTGCTGATCATGGGATTGGACAAAAACAAGGTAGATTTCAAGGATAACTTTGTGTGGTAGACAAGTTTTGAAATCTGCCTGTTTTTTAGAACCAAATAGCCCAAGCCATATTGAACCTTTGACACTTTCATTTTCCACTACGAAAAGTAGTCCATTAGAAACAGACAGAACTACTGTAACTTCAGTTTTGGAGTCTCCAATCACTGATTGTAGCTTCACGCATTATTTAGAGCCTATATGAACAGCTTGTTTGATACAAATGCTAAAAAAGAATCACAAGTGCTCAGAAAAGAGTGGAATGCACACTTAGTTTCCCTACTAGCATGAGGAGCAGCCATTTCTCTTATGGTCAGAAAACCACCATTTCCTTTGGTGCTTAGTGGACAGACAGCTGATGGAGGGAGAGATTAGATTCATTAAGAAACAGGCTTACTCACAGCTGGTGCCTGTGATCTGACCAGCAAACAATCCCAATGTTTTGTGAGAGACAACAACCTCATGCCCTTCTCTCTTCACCTTCTAGCACAACCAAAAGCATCCAAAAGGCATCACCTGATCCTCAATTCCTCCTGCAGAAGAAAGCCAGCTCCAGAGGCCAGTTAAAAGAATCTGGGATAGATAAATATTCATACAGCATAAGCTGGAAGGAAAATCAGGATGCTCAGATGGATTTTCGGAGGCTGAACTCCATGTTCTGGGACTCCATCTAGCATTGGCATGACTGAAGAAAAAGGAGGCCTTGCAGAGAGACAGGAGTGGGACAGCACTCCAGGATGCAGGAACTGTATGAAGGAGCACCCCTGAGGAGGCACTGAGTTTGAGATCTGTGGGTAAAGAATCTTTTCTTACAGATACGGGACTTGAGTGTCTCTAGGCACCTCAATCCAACACCCACCTCCATTAGTCCTGAATTCACCAAGAGAAATTATACTTCTTGACATTGTTACTGGAAAGGAAATGAATTAATCTGTTTCTATGACAAAAACAAGAGCACAGCAGCTCGTGCCTCTGATGAGTAACACTCCTTGCCTCCCCAGGGTAAAGAGGTAAAAAAAGAGATAAAATCTCTTTGAATGGCCTAAATTAATACTTACTAGTTAATACTAACATATACCAGTGAGACAAGTTTATCCTTCTCATATGGAGTCCTTACTGGCTGGATGACCAAGAAAACAAGATCCTCTTGTAAGACTTTCCACTGTGCCAAACATTGGGTGTCATTCTGGGATTTCCACTAAAAATCATTTACTGCTAACAATGAGCATGTGGCTGAGACTTCTCATTCAGCATTTCACACCAGAGACAGAATGAGATTCTGTCTCCGAATTGTATAGAGGAATTAGCTGCAAATCATGTCAGGAACCTTAACCCACTGTGGTCAATTGCAGATGATGAGGTGATATGCTAATGCACAGGAGATAAGGGGCATGCAGATTAAAGTGTAATATGACATCCAAAAGCTAAGAAATTTTGATTATGTCACACCTTCACATCAGTTTCCCTCAGGGGCCCTCAGACTGAGCACAAAGAATGTCTGAGTTTCCAAAGCGACAGAAAAACAGAATGGAAAATGGAAATCCTGCTACCAACATTTAAGGTCTTAAATCAAAACATTCACACTATATACAGGGATCTTTTGGGGCTTGGTTTTCACTTCACAAACATCATGAAATATGCTAGATCTGAAAGAAGCACTGTAAATATTATGTTAGAATACAATTCACCATTGTTAGTTTCACCTTTAAGAACTAAAATCCAGAGAGTCTATTTATTGTTTGTTTCTAAGAACCCTGGAAATCAGAGTCTTCTTGGGCTTTGCAGTGTATGCATGTAGAGCAAGTCAACCCATACCACAGTCATTCTAATATCCAAACAGAAAAACAGACATTAAGAGCGAGCTCTGAAAAAAAAAAAAAAAGGCAACTGGGTTTTTTTTTTCTGAAGTCCCAAAAGTACCTTACAAATTCTCCCTCTAGCAGGTGAGAGAAAATAGGAAATATGAGAGCAAAGAGAACAGCATGTGCCCAAGCAGATAGGCCTATCCCACCAGGCAGCAGAGCTTAAGAGATGCTTTGGAACAGTCTGTTTATGACTTTTAGCTTAAGAGTCTGTATCCCTTTTAATTACAGGGTGTTTATCTCATCTTCCATAACAATGAATACATTTTTTCATCTCCATCAGCAGCTAATCCTGAAATTCTGCTAAGAACTTAGCCTCAATACTTTAGGGCAGTGAGTTCCACAGATATGCATTATGTTAAAAAAAACCAGCATCTTCCTCTTACTCACTATCATTATTAAGCTTTGCAGCTCTATCCTCTGTCTGGATATTCATCCTCATCCCATAATTCATTAGTTTGTAATCCTCTATTACATCCTATGTTATTGTCCTTCATTAAACTAAGCACTTTTCAGCATGTCCTGTTATTGAAAATTCTCTGACTCCCTAATAATTTCAGTTAACCATCTTAGGAGCTCTTTCTAATTGAGCTATGTTTCTACCATAATCTTTCCCAATCTGCTGATGAAAAGATCTTCTTTTTAAAGGACAAGAGTTAATGTTCAGATTAAAAATAAATTTAATCAATTCTGTTTCTATCATCACCTTATCTTTATGAAAGTGAAGTTACTCAGACTCAACAGACATTTTTCCATCATCTCCATTCTGCTTTTCTATTCCAGATTCAAAATTTGGCTCTGAAAATGCTGAACTTTTCAGAGCTTAACAGGAAAACCCTTGTAGTTTAAATTTGTATCTTACCTGTAGGAGGAAAGGGACTTTTCTCACTACAGTGACATGAGTCTAATAGTGATTCCTTGTAAAGTCACCAGGAAGACCACCCTCAAGAGAGGGACTCCTTATAAAGATGCTGATATAAGCCAAATCAACCTTTGGCCATCCATTAATGTGTGGTACAAACTGCTGTCTTCATCCAGTACACACCAAAAAAAAAAAAAAA
>VXAX01007761.1:243101-311611 GCA_013399835.1 Leptocoma aspasia | reverse complement strand
TCTTCACATACAGAGAAAATAAGAACAAGGGACCAGGCAGCAGCATCACATCCCGGACACCACTGTCTGAGGAAACATCACAAATCAGATCTCCAAAACCATGCTTTAAAAGTTAAAGACCAAAAAAAGAAAGCAGGGGCGACGAAGTGAGAAGGGCTCTTCTTATTTAACACCTATTTTTTGCGGAGGTAAAGTACATGATCTGAGCGCTTCTCTTCCACTCCCACTTTTTAAATGACAGTTTATTTTTTACATCTACTATATTGACTACAGATTAAAGAAAGCTAGCAAATAGCCAAAGATTTTTGCCTATCATGAGAGATGATTTCCCTTCTTCCTCTTGGATGGTGCAGGAGGATTTCATGAATACAATAACTCTTCTAACTGCGTCCAACGTGTACAAGTCTCTTGAACAAAATCAGGTGGATTTTCTCCAACATCTGCTCCAAAGAGGCTGTCTTTCACTAGCAGTCTGCTGTTTTGAATTAACTGACAGCTGGTGTCTATGTATTAGCAGAACTATTAAACTTAAAAACCAACAAATTGAAAAAACCCTCATACAAATGGCTCCATGTGAAGAAAGAACCAAGAGAATGATGTAAGCATTCCTTTTTGAAAGGCAGCACACATCTCTGAAACCTGCTCAGTTTTGCCATGAAGGAACATTTCTAAGCACATTCCTTTCACAATTGAATGAATTCCTTCATTGCTAAAATATTCATGTTTTTGGCACTTAAACACAAACAGGTGTCATTCCATGAATGGGGACATTTAAAACCACTGTGTCAGGGCTGGCAGGGACTCAGATGTCTTCAATGGGCAGCTACTCATCACCAGCCCCACCTCCAACCTCAGACTCACTGGAAGTGGCAGACTGAATGCCTTACTGGAGCATCATCACCTCAGACATCTGTGAGTTATCAAAGGGCTGTCTTCCAGCAGCATTTCTAAGCAAAACCTAACCCCAGGTCCCACCTCCAGGTCAAAGAGGCACAACTTTCAGAGAGGAGTCACACCACCAAGTGAATTAAGTACCTGCCCAGAGCCAGTGGCCTCACAGATGAGGCTGGCATCAAAGAGGGCTGACTTCAAGTCACAGTACCAAGTTCCCCTCTGCTGGGCCCTCAGTGTGACTCTGGGCAGAAATGTCTGGAAAAAAGGGTGGGGTCTAGTCTCTACAGCCATTCATTCTCAGTCTACTCCTGGCCCTCCCTAACCACAGTCTATCAACTGTGACACCAAGCTACGTTGCCTAACAATTCCCAGCACATAACTCCTTTTGTCTTTGAAGGCAAACGTTTCTGAATTCATAAGAAACAGTTTTTGAGTAATTCAAGATAACTGGATCATACCTTCACTGTCATTAACAGCACTTCTCAAGTTCTGATCAAAGCATTTGGCATGAACAGCCACATTCCATCCTGCTGATTTGGGCTGGGTTCACTTCTATGGCTTTCAACAAACTCCCACAACACCCAGCCTGAGCAAAGTTCACAGACTCCTTCCTGTCTTGAAGCTCTTTAAATTTACAAAAATAATAGTATTTGACCATCTGCATTTGCCCTTGCAGTAAAGCTTATTTATCTTCACAATAAAGTTTCCAGCGTGTTGTGTGGTAACACTGTAGGATGTGGTCAACTTCAACATTTAAAATAGGATGTGCCTGTAACGTAGCAGTCATGCAATTAATGCTTTTTGCTTTGCCAACAACAGAGTCAGATTTAAATCCCAAGAGGAGGCAGATATTTTAGCCACCCTACTCATCTCACAAGAACGAGGCTAAATGGTTCTCATCTATTCTGCATGAGATACAAAAAAGGGTGTAATAATTAAAACAAGGTAACCCTCTTACTATAATCCAGCAGGTTTATGTAACGGTGCTGCTGTTCATGAGCTTTGTGATCGGTGTCAGCTCTTGTTACAAGGGTGTGAGAGATTTAAAATGACAAAGGAGGAAAGGAAAGAAAAGGGGGGAAAAGCAGTTTGACGTGACCCTGCCTGTCAAGTCACAAAAAGCTATCCAACAGTTCAATTCCCTGACTTACAGTAGGAGCTACTTAACTTTTTACAGTATATTCATTAACAAGCTTTTGTAAAGGCAGAAGTATAATGGGAAAACATCATTTTTATGACCTTATCTGCATTATGGAGGACTCATTTACACTTGGAGAGAATGCTGTCTGCTAGCTGCAATACCAGGCATTCAGAGCCTAATATGGGATGTAAAGAATGGATGCAAGCATGTTTGACTCTTTCCCAAAAGCCAAGCCCACATTCACTTCATTTTGAAAAAGTTTAATTGTACCATCAGCGTCTCTCAGAGACGAGAAAACCAAGACAGATACCCTTGATCAGCAGTCAGAAACTAAGAATGTTCCAAAAATTCCTCATAAAGGCATCTGAAAGGCAGGGGAAAGAAGAAAAAAAGAAAAAAAAAAAGGTGTCTTTTGTAGGGGGAAACTTTGGGTCATTCAATCTGCTCTGATCTACTTAAGTGTGTCACAAGTATGCGGTACATATTGTATGAAATATCAACCGGCCTTTAGAAGCTGCACTTCATAAATTCATCACAGGCAGATATTTTCCATTTACAAATTAATTGGGCTGCTGGCATTTTATTTCAGAAGCAACCAACATGATGTTTCACGCTCTGCTCGGCAGACTGGTTCGGGGGAATCTATCAAAAATACATGGCCATAAACGCTTAGCAAATGGTGTGCATCCAGATGGGGTTTTAAACAACATGAATGAAACTAAAGGCTTGCAAAATGCAGGATCATGTAAGGGTAGACAGCGATAGTTTGGGTCCAAATATGCCTTGCAGGAGTCAGATTTGATGCCCATAGCAAGGACACGTATATGATCTTTCTCTCTTTTCTCCTAAATGTCCAAGTCTAGAGTAATTTTAAATCTAAACTAATTTGCTGAAAAGGCTTTTCAGACTTCCCTTCAGGAGAGCAAGCTAATAGTGAATCTGCAATAATATAATCCATTGGTAATGTTTTGTTTGCTTTTGTTGTTGTTTTAACTCTACAATCCCCAAGTCTATAAAACAGATACATGGAGGTGTGGACATCAATGCCCCCAAAATGAAAAATTCCCTGAATTTTATCCAGCTGATGGGTTCTCCTCCTGTGTTATTTTTCTCATATACTCATTTCTTACGTTGCACTTGTCCCTTTCCAGCCAAACATTTGCTCGGAAGTAACAGAAATTCTCTCAAACCACTCAGGCACTTTTCAGAAGAGTTTTATGAACTCATCATCTCATCCCATATCTGAAACACAACTTTTCTAAATTGAGCATATCTCACTCCTCTCCTCCCCCACTTCTGTGCCAATGGTTTTATTACAGGCCTGTCTTGTATAATACTTAGTGTTTCTATTCCAACAGCATGGAAGCTGTTATATTAAACGTTTATCAGTAATGGGATTCCTCCCTTCTACAAGCTGAAGCAAGGTAATTTGGCAGATACAATCATGAAAAGATTTTTTTGAAAAGATAGGTTTGTCACTTCAGAAGAAACATAGTACTTGAAATACGCAAGATTCTAACCAAATCTGACTGCATGAACTGCACTCTGAAATCCCATGTTTCTAGTATTCCAAGGATTGCTAAATTAAGTAACCTCAGTTCCCTGTGGTTTCTTTCTTTTAAATCAACTTCAATGCTTTCTGACCTGTACACTGAAAACAAATTTTTGGAAACTGCAATACAGTAAATTAAAAAAAAAAAGAGAAGAAAAAATTTCTTCTCCCACCCTGAGAGGTGTACAACTGGAAACGAGGTTGAAAGGAAACAAAAAGCAACAAAACCTTAATCAACAGAATCAGGACTTACGGATCTCTGAACATACAAAAGGAACAGAGCTGATTAGTTGCAAGGTACAGTTTCTCTTTACAGGTAATATTTTTCCAAACAGAATGATGCTTCGCACCTGTCGTGTAATTAGTTTCCAGGCTTATGTATTATGCTGAAAGAAAAAGAAGACTAAGAAAGTGTCTTGATAATTTCGAACTTCAGTGCCTCCCAAAGAGTGCCTATAGCTGTTCTATAGCACTTTTAGCTCCATTTATGTAGGTATCTCACTTTTGTCCCTACCTACTCCATCTGCTGTGTTTGTCTCTATCAAATATCAATGATATCTGAGTCTAAAAGACTACATCAATACCAAGCTGTAGGCAGGAAGCGGAGAGTGGGGAATAATGAATTCTTCCCTAAAAATTGTTCCCTAACAAATTGTTCCCAGGCACCAGAGCCTTCAAAATGTCTATCACAGAATTATCTTCATGCATTTTAAGCACCCTTTATGTTAAGGATCCAGTTATTTTTATTTTAATATAAAGAACAAATGCTCAGAAGCCAAATAATCTGAAACAGAGTTCTACAGTGTCCTGCATTCTCAAGCACTGAAAAGAAAACCCTCAGACTACTGAAGGCCTGACTGCTGGTAGACTGCTACAAAGTTCTGTCAACCAAATTCCCTCTCAGATTTCACAGGCTGGTCACCAGTAGCTCTTATGCATAATCTGTAAACCACATGTTTAAAGCAACCAGGGACCCTTCGAAATGAAAAAAAACAGATACAGATTTTTGAGACACATCTCTCAATACTGGGAGAACTTAAAGCATTGACTTCTACTATAGAAGAGAACAGGTACCTGCTTAGGGACAGAATTCCAAATTAAGATACCTTCAAGACATGCTATATGCTGTTTTGAAATGAAACTTCCACCTCATAAAATGTTAATATTAGGGCTTTAGGCAGACATTAAGGTCAGGACAGGGGTGCTGCCTAACATGTAAAAGACTCCCACTTTCCAGAAGACCAATAAATGCCTTTCAGGAATTAAAAAGCAGTTACAGATGATGGTGGTACTTTGTTCACAAGTTCACATTGGCAAGTCAAGCAATAGAAAGATGCTCAGGGGAGAAGTTGACCTGGATATAAGTGAAAAAAAACTTCAGTGGGAGAACAATTAAACACTGGAACAGACTGCTTAGAGAGATGTTAGAATCTCCCTTACTGGAAATATTCAAGACTCAGCTTGAGAGGGGCCTGCATAACCTGAACTGGGGCACTGCTTTCAATAGAAGGTCGGACCACGTACTCTCCAGCATCTCCTTTCATCCTAGACTTTGCTGAGATTCTAACATTTTGTTCTAAGATCCAAACCTCAGACTGTGAAAGACTGACACTGAACTTCTTGAAGTAGCAGTGACTTGAACTACAGTTGCACGCACTGAAAAAGGGGCAAATTGAAACTGCTATCCCACTGATAAGGAGGGGAAAAAAAGAGATGCTTCTTCTCAGTAGCTAGATTTGACAAATTAGGAACATCCTCATCCTATCAATTGAGTATCTGCAGATCATAAAACCTGTCTGGTCTGTGTGACTTAATTTCGTAGTCATCCCTTCTAATCTGTTAACTACTGTCTTCTTTTAACAGCGGGAATTTCTTCTTTAACAGAAGAAACCACGCAACAAATTCCAGTCTGTCCCATCACCATGCCCTGCTTTTTTTTTTTCCTGCTGGAGTGTGAATTCCATACTAGAGTACATTTGTCAGAATGAAGGACCTTCCCCAAGGAAAGGAATGTAATTCATTTGCAAAAAGCAGGGATTAGTAATTATTTAAAGGCAATCCATCTGCCTCTAGAGATGTACAGATGAAGGGCTGGTTTAATGTCTTCAAGAGTAAATTTCTGAAAGATTCCAAGTTAAACTATTTACATGGAAGAAAAAGGCTTGATCCTTGAGCACAGAGATGGTGGAGTTTCTTTTGGTGTTGCCACTATGTCATGACAGTGGAAAGCTATTTAAAGACACTGACCTGACAAGCTGGTAAAGTTTTAGATGCATCCATCTAAACTAAAAGCAAGGCAAAATGGTGCTACATCTGGCCATATAGCCCAATAACTGCTTTAGTGTTAGAGCTTTTAACAGTTGTGGAGAGTCTTGCCATGGAGCTGTGCCCCCCTAGATGTTTCATTCTGCATCAGACATACATGATGCATTATTTTCCTTGGGATTTTGAAGGATTATTACTCATATTGTCTCTAAATTTTTTGAAATGAATTGTTCTAAGGGCAAACATTAACATATGAAAACATTTCCTTGCAGTGTTTCGCTTCTTATGCTGTGCTATATCACAAGGAGCATAATATATGAAGAAAGGGAACAAATATGGTTTTGATCCTTGGGTGCTAATAATGCTAAAGAGCTATTTTGATGGAACTGCTGAAAGAGCTAAAATATTTTTAACTTCCCTACTTCCAGTACTCATGTGACTATAAAACACAATTAATTTTGATGATGAAGTTAAAGAATCCTAGGCACATACTTCCAAAGTGTTGTACATTCCTTTCATTCTTATAGAATCTAAAGGATTTTTATACCCTGACATGATTTATCTTTTTGAGGCTCATCTGGGCAGCCACACAGGTTGACAAGAGGGTTTCTTTCCATAGCAAGTGACCATATTCTATGTTAAAGTAGCATTGTCTGCTGTAACTCCAAGGAAAAAAAACTTGCTACAGTCTGAAATACCCAGGATATCATTCCTATGGATTTAAAAAGTAATAAGCAATTCTACTGCTCCTAACAGGATCAGATGTCCTTGAGATTTTTAGAAATGTTATTTCAGTGTGTCTGTACAGTAAAGTAGACACAAAAGGCTGCTACAAGAGTTAAAGGGGATGAACATACAGAAAATTGCATGAATTTTCTTTTTAAGCTCCAGTAGAAATAGGAACACTGATAAACTTAAGTCATTTAGTGGTCAATTCTAGTTTATCCTGGCGGCCTCTCTGTCTCCCCACTTAATAAAAAAAATTCTCCCTCTTAGCTATAAATGAAGATGCAACATGGTAACAGTAACAGATGCTGGCAACTCCTCCTTCCCCAAATCATGTAATTTACTCTCACAGTGGATTTCTAAGGAAGCATTTCAGATTTATGCATCCAGACTGTCTTTGGTGAAACCTGAGGGAAGGGAGCAGGCAGGGTGCTGTGTGAGCCCTGGAAACCCAAGCCAAGGCTCAGGAGCAAGTGTTTGGAGTATCAATAGCTGCAAGGCAGAGCAGTGTGCGAGGCTGACCCACAGCTTCATGAAGGGTGGGCACACACACCACTGGGTTCACATTCTGTGCACTGTGCTTTCACCCTGTCACAGGGCAGAGGGGGGACCCTGCAGTCTGGCCAGGGCACAAGGGAGAGGTCTGCAATGAGCTCAACCCTCCAAAAGAAAATCAGAACTCATTCCTTCTGCTCTTGGCAGAATTTTAAACAGTAACAGACAGAACTGGAGCTGGGCAGTCACACCTTCAGCTCTAACAGTGTGTGCAGCAGCCTCAAGCACTCATCACAAGAGCAGCAGAAAGTGAATTTCTGAACAGTGTACTCTGCCCTTCAAGCCCCATGACCTGGGGAAGGGCTCTAAAGTGGCCCTGCTCAAAAGAGGTCCTAGGACCCCAGCTGCCATTTTTAGCACCACAGACTGGCCTCTCTTTTCAATACTTCTCTCCCCACTTTGGTTTAGGATATATGCTCCAGATAACACATATTCTCCTGATTTAACAGTTCTCCAAGTTTAATCTCATTTTATTTTCTCTTTATGTGTCTAAACCCATCGCCCCCTTATTTTTCTGCTCTGAGGCTCACAATTCCCAGTTTGTTTTCAAAGCTCATTAAGAGAATTTTCTCTCTGCCTCTGTCATATCATTAACAGAAATGTTACACAACTCCAGTCAAACTCCCAACCTACATAACCATTGCACTACTGCTGATAATCAGCTCCTGTTTATCTTTCACCCAACTTTTTCTTCCTACCCAAGCGAATTTCAATTAATCTTCATGTTAGAAAGTAAACATATACCTACTTCTCTCTTGATTCCCTAAAATCATTAATTTTGCAATTCTATCAAGAAAGCAATTACATTGTCTGGCAAGATTTATTCTTTATGAACTCATGTTGTTATTGCTTACAATTCTGTCACCTGCAGACTCTGAGTTTGCATCCTCTTTTAATATCAGGCCCATTATTTTACCAGTGGTTATACTTTCAGGACAGTAATTGCTAAGAAAAACCTTGGCTTTCTTTTGAAGGTCAACACTATAGTTTCCAGTCCTCACTCATACTGACATTTCATTTTAGCCACCATCTCACAAAAACAATTATCACACAATAGTGGCACAACAAGAAGGCTCACCAAACACAAACTGTTTAAACTGAGGGGTAAGAAAGAGGGAAAAATCAACCTTTTTTTTCATATACTCCCTTCACCCGTCTATAACATTAATGAAACTTTAACAGTCAACCTTCTGCTACAATAAAACATTCAGGGATACTGTTTGGACTTGCAGAATGACGCAGGGTAAAAGGGACCCTTTGAAATCACCTAGTCCAACCCCATGGTCAAAGCACAGCAAGCTTCAAAGCAGTATCATATTACTTAAGACCTTGTCCAGCAGAATTTGGAGAACTTCCAAGGTTGATGATTCCACAGCTTCCTAGAGCAACCTCTTCCCACAGCAGCACCCCCAGGAAAAGCTTTTTTCATCACCTCCATTTGGGACTTGCAGAGGCACCAATTGTGACCACTGGCTCTTGTCCTCCCTGTGGATTTCTGAGAAGAACCTGAATGTCTTCTCTACCATGCTCCCTAAGTAAAGTAAGGCTATGAAAATCAGCCTGTTCTTCAGGCTAAATCAGTCCAGCTACCTACATCTTGTAAACAGTATGTGCTCCAGACCCTTCAGAACCTCCTTGTGGCCCTTCCCTGCATTTGCTTGTCAGCATCAACCTGGTACTGGGAAGACCAGCCCTGGGTACAGCCTGGTGTAGCCTCATGAGCACTGAGCATCAGGAAACAGAGATACTCCCTTCCCCATTGCTGTTGTAAGGCATCTGACTGCATTTTCTCAATCTCAATTTTCCAGGCTTTCTCACAGTGGTGACTTTTAATATTGACTGTCCTTGCAGTCTATGCAAAGGATTTCTAATGGCACTGAAAATCCAACCTTTGAATTGATGCATTCAGTGAAGCTGGTGTTTAATAAACCAAATTACAGAATTTGCACTTGATCTCTACAAGCCTATGTATGCTTTTAACCAGTTTTCTGCCATCAACCAAGTAACAACTGAGCAGGGTGAAAAGCAGCTTGATGAAGTGGGTAACACATGGAAGGGAAGACATTTGACCAAATCCTTGTATTTGTACCCTAGTGCTAGAGAAGCAAAGACAGGGAAGTTGTAGACAGGATCATCAGCACCCAGTGAGGAAAAGCTGACTTGCAAGTCTCAAAGGTGGAAACAGCTGCCAAGCAGAGTGACAGAGAGAAGGGCTGCAACAAACAGGCCAGGTAAGAGAAGATAGATAGGAATTCTGACCTGGAATTTCCTAGAAATGCAAATACCTGCAACAGGACAAAAACCAATAGTGTAAGGTGCAAACAGTGCTGTTATGCCTGAGGGAAAGCAGCACAAGAGGGAGAAAATGGCAGGGCAGACAGCAGCACGCAGCTGTGGCAGTTCACAAGGTTCATATTTTACTAAGCCAGGAAGTGGTAAAAACACACAAAACTGAAAGATCTTCTCATATGTATCCTTAAAGCCCAGCAAGATCAAGCTTTACCTTGGCTGAACTTTTAAACATTTTCTGTGCTGCTGTTCATATTAGACTGAGAAAGAGATTTCTCAACACTGGCCATATCACAAGGACCATGGAAGGTAGAGAAGACAAATGAGTGAAGATGGTCTGTTTTTTCTGGCTTTTTACGCTCTTTCACAAACAAAGAAAAAACAAGGTTAATGCTCTCCTGGTACACAGCACAGGCCAATGGCTCCAGTGGCAACAAAAAATAATAAATAAAGGGGCAGTGCTGGCCAGGAGACCATAAAGGGACACATGCATTGTAAACATCTTTTGCTTTTCAATTTCAGTTCAGGGATTTGTCTTAAGATGTATCTATCAGCCAGTGCTTTCCATTCTGCTTTAATGGTGATGTCCTGATCAACACAGAATAGTTCTGTTGTAGTTTAGGAGTAACACGGACTCATTTTACTCTCAGGACATTTATTGCATTCATCTAGTGGCTTAATAGAGAAGCTGAAAAAACAAACAGTAAGAAGATAGGATGGCTTAAAACAATGTCTCTGCAGACATCTGAGGGCAATTACGAAACAAAGGTCTATATGCTACACATAGTACAAGTTAAAAAATAAGTTCCTCTCTTGCAAGAGGCCAGCTGTTTGGAGCAGTGTCTTGGGAAGCTGGGCAGAATGCTGGTTCTGCTCCAGGAGAAACAGATATACAGAGTCTGACAGCTGAAAGGGGAGTTCTTTGAGACCAAAAAGCAAAGAAAGTGATATCTAGCCCTGTGACAATTTCATCAAAAAAAGTATAACCTAATGTAGCTTTGATTTTCTTCACTTCTGGTACTATCAAAGTTCTTGGAAAAGGAAAAGGGCTCAGGCACTAAGGGACATCTGCAAATACTTCAAAAACATTTCCAGCATGGTTACACAATACAAGAAGTGCACTTCTATGGTCAGCGACACACTGAGTTTTCATCTTGGAAAAACTGTGCAAGGAAGGTTTCTGTGCCAAACTTCACATGGTGTGCCATCCATTGTTTTACATTCCAGCTTCACAGTTCAGGATCACCAGGTGAGTCACAATATAAGTGGATGACACAAAATCCACTAGAAGTTATTTTTAGATACATACACTTTTATCACTTTTCAGCATTTGTAATGGCATTCTGCACGCTCAGCAGAACCAGCTGTGTATTCCTCTGCAGCCTGCATTCACAATTAGATTAGTCAAGCCATTTTATAAGGATGGAGTTCAGGCATCCATCCTAGAGTTCAGGCATCCTGTGTCCTGGAAAAGTTTAGTGGAGACAGACCAATGCTCTTATTCAACAGCAAGATGGAGAAGTGCCAAAAGAAGACTAAGACATGTAAGTGCAAGCCTAGTCCCAGTTACTAGCACTGGCAAACCTCCAAGAATATTGTGTTAATACTCATTTGTGTAAAAGATACCAAATTATTTGTGAACTTCTTTGTTCTCAAATGTCCAACACCAAAAAACCCCCATACATGCCAAACCAACCCCATTTTCACCTTTTGTCCCATCAACAATATTTAAATTTCAGATTTGCAGCTGTTCAGCTAGAAAGAGTAACTACAACTTGCTAGGAGCTGCCAAATCTGATTAAGGCCATTAAGGCAAGGCAATACAGGTTTATATTCCCACATCCAGCCAGTAGCAAGGCCATGCACATACTGCAAATGCACACACACACTTATACAGAATATCATGGAATCACAGAAATGTTGAGGTTGTGAAAAAGACCCTGAAGATCAAGTCCAACCATTAACCTGCCACTGCCAAGTCCACCACTAAACCACGTCCCTAAGTGCCACATCTACATACCTTTTAATTACCTCCAGGGATGGTGACTCAACCACTTTTCTGGGCAGCCTGTTGCCATGCTTGACAACCCTTTCAGTGAAGAAATTTTTCCTAAAATTCAATCTAAATCCCCCGCAGGCACAACTTTACATAGATACAGACAATAGGCTTGATCCTGTGCTACCCACTGGCTGATCAGGAAGAAAGCTCATCAGAATGAAATTTTTACTGTTTGCACACATACACAACATGGATCCCTCCAATTGCTGGCCTTAGATGCTTGGTCTGTCCAGTATCAAGGCCCTGGTCTCCACTGTTGCTGACACAGGTGATAACCCACAAGGCCTGCAAAACCCCTCCTGTGGTCTGTGCTGTGATCCCTGGCCATGGCTCTGCTTGCTGGCACTTAGACTCAATGCATCCACAGGGAAAAGGGAGCACCTCACCCACAGGAACAGTCAGAAATAGAATAAGAATATAAGATGAACTGCAGTGATTAGACACAGGGCATGGCCAGGGAGTGGAGTGGAGTGGAGTGGAGTGGAGTGGAGTGGAGTGGAGTGGCATGGCATGGCATGGCATGGCATGGCATGGCATGGCATGGCATGGCATGGCATGGCATGGCATGGCATGGCATGGCATGGCATGGCATGGCATGGCATAGAATAGAATAGAATAGAATAGAATAGAATAGAATAGAATAGAATAGAATAGAATAGAATAGAATAGAATAGAATAGAATAGAATAGAATAGAATAGAATATTTCAGTCAGAAGGGACCTTTGGCAATCACCTAATCCAACTGCCTGACCTCTTCAGGGCTGACTGAAAGATAAAGCTCATGGTTAATAAAGCTCATGGTCCAAATGCCCTTTAAACACTGAGAGGCTCAGGATATCAACCCCCTCTCTAGGAATCCTGCACCAGTGTCTAACCACCCTTCTGGGGAAGAAATGCTTCCTGATGTCAAGTCTAAACCTCCCCTAATGCAGCTTTGAAACATTCCCTCTTGTACTATCACAGGATGCCAGGGAGAAGGGATCAGCACCTCCCTCTCCATTTCCCCTCCTCAGGGAGCAGCAAGGGGGTCACCCCTCAGCCTCTCTTTTCTCCAAACTGGACAAACCCTCAGCCGCTCCTCCCAGGACACACCTTCAGCCTTTCCACCAGCTTTGTGCCCTTTTCTGCACACATTCCAGGACCTTCCCACCCCTCTGAGGTGCTGGTGCCCAGCCCTGCTCCCAGCGCTCGGGCTGAGCCGCACCAGCGCTGAGCACAGCGGATGATCCCCCAGAGCTCTGTCCGGCTGTGCTGCCGTGTTTGGTGCCCCCAGGACACGGTTCCTGCCCTCTGGGCTGCCCGGGCACACCCTGCTGACTCTCACTGAGCTGCTGCCCACCAGCACCCCCAGGGCCCTCCCTGCAGGGAGCTCTCCAGACACTCCTCTCCCAGTTTGTACTTGTGCCTGCAGTTACTCCATCCCAGGTGCAGGATCTGGCATTTGTTCCTGAGAAATTTCATGCCAGGGATGATTGCAAATGAACTGACCAGCCTCTCATGTTGACTCATCTTGACAGGTTTTCCACCCACACCATCGGCCGACCCCTCTCCTGTGACAGTCTGGGGAGAAGTCAGGTCAGGATGTTCCCTTTGCACTACTTTGGGTTGGCTGGGTTCTCTCACCTTCTGCACCTTTATGTTTATGACCCTTTTATCACATAACCTAACAGTATCCTCTGAAATTTGGCCTGAATGAATCCAAGGCTGCACTGTGCTTCACCACTGCACTTACTTCTCCCACAGAATCAATCAAGGGAAACAGGGGCAGGGCATACAGGTCATTACGAACATCTTGCAACTTGATAAAAACAATCTAAGTCTTTTGTTAAACACAGACTTTAAAATTTAGAACTTGCTCATAAAAATTCATATCCCATCCTACACTGAAGTTATGGTGTGTGTATATATATACACACATATATTACATATAAATGAATAACGTTAGATATGAATGAAAGTATTTTGCTGTCTGCTGCCAGCAGGTACACTAAAGAAATAAATGTACAACCCCAGAGTTATTTTTTCTAGTGATTTGTTCCTTATGAGATATATTTTAGAACTATGTACTCTTCAGTGAGGCACTACCTTATCAACACACTTTTGCATGCTTTTAGAAGGACTTGCTACAAAATTTCAAAGACTAAGTCAAATCAAGTATTTTCAATTCCTCCCTTCCTGTTGGGTGTTTTTGTTTGGTAATGGGGGTTGCACTTCATATAATCACAAAAAGGTTTGGGTTGGAAGGGACATTAAAGATCATCTGGTTTTACCCCCATGTCATGGGCAGGGACACCTTGCACTACACCAGGTTGCTCAAAGTTCCATCCAACCTGGCCTTGAACAAGTCCAGGGATGGGGTATCTATGGCTTTTCCGGGCAACCTGCTCCAGTGCCTCATCATCCTCACAGTAGGAATATTTTCTTTATATCTAATCTAAACCTACCCCCCTGTAGTACCTTGGAAAAGAAAGAGAGAGGGGGAAGTGACCTCCTACACATTAAGAACAACATGAAAGAGAATTGGGTTTGCCCTGCAAGAGAAAAGGCCTAATGCAAAGGAAGAACCACTTTGGAGATCAGTGACAAACACTATGAACTGCAGAGCAACTGGAGGAGACTTAGCACAGGGAGGTACATTCAAGAACAAGAAACACTGGGACTGAGTGAAGTATAGATTGTGGGTGGAGGATGAGCATTTCTCAACATAATCAGGGTAGACTGGAGAAAACTCTAGAATCTTATTTTAAGGTACCACTCTGTACCAGCTTTCAAGCAAAGAGGACCCACACACCAAGCCTATGGAGAACAAGGTGTCTCTGTGCTGTCCTGTACATAGCTATTTATTCAACATCTTATGTCTGCAGTCTCTTTCTAGGTTGCAGTGTTTTGGCAACTTAAAGCCACTGTAAATCCAAAGTCCTCAGTTCCTCTGGTCTCCTCACTCCCTGCAGCATCCTACCCTTCCCAGGTGTTGGTATTTGTATCTATTCAATGAGACTCTTTAAGCAACTGAGTTGACCACAAACTATCCCTGTGAAAAAAAGCACCAGGGCATCTCCAGAAGGTACTAGCACATAGAGGAAAGCATGCTCAGGGAAAAAGGGCCGGCTCACAGCAATTCCAATTTGAGGCCAGTTTCACAAGCTGTGCAACCACAACCTAAATGTATCCATTCTGGAAGATGCACTTCCTGGATATTTTTGTGCAGCACAACATTGCCTATTATCCCTCCCATTTCATGGGTGGCAAAGAGATGTCAAGTAAATTGCCAGAGCTCTCACAGGAAACTTTGGCAGGAGCAGGAAGCTGAATTTAGGTTTGTCATGATTCAAGGAGAGCCTCATCCAACAACTGGACCCTGTCACTTGAAGCTGTCCCTGCAGCAAAGAGCTGGAATGCTAAGAGACAAAGGAAGTGCTATTTTAAAGACTGGAAGCAGATACCCATATGACAAAAGTGACTTTCCCAAAGTCAGCTGTAGCTGTTGACAGAATCACAGGCAAAAATTAATTCAGAACTACAGAAATTTGTGTTTACAAGGCAGTTCTTGCCTAATATATATCCTGAAATTTAGAGCAACCTTTTATCAAAAAAATTAACCCTTTAAGTTTCTTTTATTTTTTTTTTATGAGGAAGAAAACAACAGTTCAACAGAGAATTGATGATGATTATTAGGATATATTCTGAGCAATATTTCAGTTTTACTGCTCAGGCCTTGAGATGACATCTTTTGGCAAAACCAGAAGCAGAACTTGCTGAAAAATTTCCTATTAAGGGCACAGAGGAGAATAAAGTGACTATAAGTGCTTGTGCATTAAGTCACTCTCATAAGGTATTTGGGGTTTTTCTATATCTGTATCTAATAAGAAAAAGATGGGTTCTGTTATTTAGTTTAAATAGAAAAAATAATACAGTGAAGTTATCTCACAACCAACAGACGCTCTGAACTTCCACCTCTTAGAACCCTAACAGCTTTTCCATTCTCCCCTCGCCTTTCTCAGCTTCTGATGATTCCCGTGCTGCTCCATCTATGGTAGTGGAGACAGTGCTTCACCAGAGGCCTTAGATGCTAAAGGGTATAAGGAAGCAGGTTATGCAAAAAGTATCTATTTCCAGCACGGGAATGTGGCCTGTAACTATCCCATGACAGGGAGCTCAGCTCAAATAGAAAGTGTAAGCCCAAGCATATCAAAGCACCAGGAGCACTGCATCCTGAGATAGCAGTGGGAAACCGGGGCAGTGGGGGCGGGGAGGAAGGGGACAGAATGAACAAGCACTTTAGTCTAAAAGAGGAAAGGAAACACTAAGGCAGGTCCTGAAATTTTATAAGGTAGTCTGGAAGGCACGTCACAGCCTTAGACTGAAAGACACAGCATATAAAGTATCAAAAAAAAAAGGTCACAGAGAAAGCTAATTTTAAAAAAATAGCTACAGTGGAGAATATCCATTAATTCTTCAAGACAGAAGAGCAAATAGCACTAAAGCTCCTGGTTTAGCCTCAGATTCTTAAGAGATCTCAGCACTGAACAGCCTTACTTTCAGAATGCAAAGGCAATCAGCACTCTACAGCTCTTTTACAAAGAGAACTTATCTCAATACATATTGACAGAAATTACAGATTTTGAGGTGATCACATTTTAAAAAACCTATTCCTTTATGTAGCCCTCCTGCAAAATTAAAGTGAAGCAAAACAAACCTTGCATAGTCAAGTGAAAAAGTGTTTTGAAGGTCACATCCTTGAATGTGTTATGAACATTCAGGCTCTACATGCATCATAGGAACACTGATATACATGCCAGTTCTCCCACACTACTGACAACAGAATTGCAGCTTTCCATTTCCATCTGCAGAAAATGGGAATCATGCTGCCCATGTAAGGACCTGTTGTTCTCATAATTTGATATGATCTTCCACATTTGAAGCCTGGAGAGCTCAGCTCTGATCAGAACAGGATGTTAGAACATTAAGGAATAACTTTCACTTTTTCCATATACTCTTGTTCATGTGTGTGCAAGAACACAAGTCCAAGTGAACACCACCATGAAAAATGGGAAGTATTTAAGGAAATAATTCACAGTTAGAGGTTGCTTCCTTTATGGGAGGACCTAATCATGTAACACTTGAGGATACAGGTCCTGCAAGGGAGAAGGCAGGAACAATGCTCTGAATGTCAAGCCAGTCAACTCCTGTCCCTGAAATCCAACATGATCCTTGCATTTACCACAGAGTTTTTTTTGCAATGCATAGCAAAATTCCTCACATAGTCATGTTCCTACTAATCACATTCCTTGGACCTTAGTTCTTTTTCTTCAGACCAAGGTTGCTCTGCAGGCAGAATGGCTATGCACTTAAAATTACAGCGGGACCTGCACCATGAACACAGGCTGTTATTTAACACAAAGTGTCCTGAAAAAATACAGGGTCTAAAACTGGGCAGCCAGAAATGAAAAGCTTTCTGAACTTCACTGTGTCCAACTCCCATGCATTATAATGGAGAAATGGCAACCCTTCACTTTCCCTCAACCAGGTGCCCTGAAAAATTAAGTCCTAAAATTTTATGAAGCACTCCAATATCATGACAATAATGTCACTGCAGGCTGTCTTCAGAGCAGTGTTTGAACAGCGCACATTAATTGCAACTGAACAATGAGGAAAAAGCAAAATAGGTGCTCCTTGGCTGTACAGTGCAGCACACTCCCCTTGAAGACAATGGGATGGCATGCTAGGGAACTAGAAAAGTGGCTTCACACTAAATCCACATAAGGCAATCAACCAGTCACGCACCTTAATCCCATTGTTCCCTCAACTTTCACGGAATCAGACTCACAGCCAAGCAAAGCTCAACCAGTCATTCAGTACACCCACCCCTCCAAAAGCAGCATCAACATATACAGACATCTGCTCAGCAGGAAGCTGTATCCCAGTTCCTGCTCTGCCAGATGCTTCATTCCAGAGCCACAGCTGGGAAACAGAAGAGATGGCCTGTAACTGCTGCCCAAGAGACCAGCAGAGGGGCAAAAAAAAAAAAAAAGAATACCTCTCACAGTTCTGTGGGAAACATTTCATGTCTGCCAGACCTCACAATAATTGCAGTAATACCTACTCACTGTCCAGGGCTGTGCTCTCCACCTAAGTAGTTTGCACACTACAAGTTCCTAAAAGCCTCCATGGCTGGAGGCTCTGCACCTTTTGCAGGCAGCCTGTGCCAAGGCTGTCTTTTCCCTGGTGTCACAGCAGCCATGGCAAATTCCCTCTGCTTTTAGCTTCTTGTCAGTGCTAAAATTTGGCAGCCTCAGCATTACTCTTTCTTTCTTACTTAGTATGTAAACCCAGTATAGTTCATTCTTATTACTATATTTGCTTTTAGCACCTTGTTATGTGAAAACAAAATTGTAGTGTTTGTACAAAGTCTATTTGTAATCCATTCCAGTCCTCTCTGAAACACACACGGTTATTTTTGGGCCATGTAAGTCCAAAGGAATTCAGTTTCCTGGGTCTCTCTCTGCATCAGCACCTCTGCTGACACTGCAAATAGGTACTAGGCAGCAAAACTGCATTTCTCCTCCACAGTGAATATCTACTCTCTAAGTCCTGGTTGGGAGCTCATTTCTCACAGCCCACCAGACAGTTATCAGCTGGCAACAGCTTTCAGACCTTACCACCTGGGCTGGGTGCAAACAGGGATGTGGACGTGGAGAAACTGTTATAGATTATTACATACATGTCATCTGTCCTCCTGGAATTTTTTGCCTTGAACACCATGGAAGGATGGGTTTAAGGGGAAGGTCAAAAGGCAAGCTGTATTGCTCTACAACTTGAAGGGTTTAAGAGCAATTCAGAGCACTGTCTTTAAGGTTCTGTATGTGCAATCTTCTCTTGGGCAGGATGACTCAAAGAGGCTCTTTCAACCACCACGATTTAGCATTGCTCATAATCAGCATTACTTCCACATCTTTTTTATCACAGCAGTCTCTTACTTCAGTACACAGCCAACAAGACCACATGGGATACAGCTGAAGCAAGCTTTAAACACAACAATCTTACCACAAATATATTAAAATAGAAAGTTGGTTTATCCCATAGGACCTCATCTAAACGCTCACCAGACTGCTTGCATGAGCAAGGGGTGGGGAGAGGGGGGAGAGACTGAGAGAGAGAGATTCCCTGATGGAGAGACCACCCATCCACTATTCCCTTTCCCAGCTGCTCTTGTGCAGAGGTTCCTTAGGTTTATTTCACGATGACAAAATTTTGGGTTTACTTCAATTTTTTTTTTCCAGAAGACAGATAAATGATATTTATTATTTAGCTACAGTTTCTTACAAAATGATGTAATAAAAATCTCCCAAACCATCATTTATATCATGTAACAACGAAAATTAAGTTCCACATTCAGAAACTGTACCAACTGTTGCCGAAAAAGCCCCACGTTGACTCCAAGGATGGGATATCATGGCAATTGTAACTGAGATGGATCAAAGCTGCTTGTCTTTTATGGTCTTCATTTGCAAAGGACCGAACATAACCGGATTACTGGGAATGCAGTACAGCTCAGTGTAGAAGGACATTAATTTTCTTTGCCTGGAAAAGGCTCTTAGCATTTTTCATGTAATTGCACCAAAGAGCAAGTCAACTCTATGGCTAAAAAGGAGCAAACGTGAGTAGAAAAACAGGAATAAACCTTCAGGGGGACTTGAACTTGGGAAAACAATCCCAGCATGTTCAGAATGAGCAACACCACTTTCACCTCCTCTGATGAAAGTTCACACTGCTCAGCTCTATGAAAGCATTTGAAACAGGAGGGAGGAAGGGAATCACAGCAGGATTGAGAGGGAATGTGTATTGCCTCTGATGAATGGCACAATGCCCAGGCAGCTGCTGCACAAATGCCAAAAGTGGGACCTTTGTTGCTTCAGCTGGATCCCTCCTGAAGTTTTGAATTACAGGCAGATACCTCACATTATGGGATTCTGCTGCAGCACAGCAATGCAGAGACTGCTTGCTACACGTGTCTTTTCCATTCTGAAACTGAAACCCTAATGGGAAACCAGCCTCTCCAAAAGCCTCACAGAGCAGCTAAAAAGTGTATTTCAGCACTTTTACACCAGACCTTGCAGGAATTAACATTATCCTGAATCTTTGTTCATCTTTCAAATGCAAAAGGCTGAATGCAGACAGCCGCATTTTAAAATCAAAACCCAAAAAAAGCAAAGGTGGGCACAGTAATGAAAGGCAGATGAATTCTTTAAAATTCTGTGAACTTGGCAAGTGGTTGCTGCACTTTAAATAAGAGCACATAATTTTCCACATAGTAGGTAAAAGAATGAATCATAGAATCACAGAATATCTCAAGTTGGAAAGGACCCATAAGGATCAGGAAGTCCAACACATGCTCCTCACAGAACTGCCTAAAACTAGACCCTATGACTAAGAGCTTTGGCCAGATGCTCCTTAATTCTGACAGGTCTGATGCTGTGACCACTTCCCTGGGGAGCCTGTTCCTGCGACTGACCACCTTCTCAGTGAAGAACCTGTTCCTAATGTCCAAGCTGAACTTTCATTTTATTTCATTTCGTTTCGTTTCACTTCATTTCATTGTGTCCTGTCCCTCGTGACCAGAAAGACAACCAGGATTGTCCTATCCCAGGTAGAGAATTTTCAGTGGCATTTTCCCCTGATAAATTTCACATGGTTGCTGACTGTCCAGCTCTCTACATGTGTCTGTAAGGCTTCTCTGCCCTTGAGGGTGCCCACAGCTCCTCCTCATTGGCAAACTTTCTTAAGGTACATTTGATTCCAGTGTCCAGATAATTTATGAAGATATTAAAGAGCACTGGCCCTAAAACTGAGTCGTGGAGAACTCTACTGGTGACTCACTGCCAGGCTGATGTAACCCCATTTACTATAACCCCATCAGCCCCACCCAACAGCCCTTCCCTCACTCCATGTCCTATGAACTTGTCGAGATGTGTGATGAGCAGTTTATCCAGAAAGACACTGTGAGAGACAGTACCTAAAGCTTTGATAAAATTACAAGAAAAAAAAAAAAGAAGCTTCCTTTGGTCAACTAGGTGGGTGACCTTGTCATAAAAGGAAGTTAAGTTGGTTAAGCAGGACTTTCCCCATGTGAACCCATGCTGGTTATGAACAATGACTGCCTTGTCTCTCAATGCTTTCAGTACATCAGATATATCTGCAAGTTTAAGGTATATTTTCACCTCAAATGAAATTACTAAAAATTCCAAGTTATGACAATTTCTAAGATCTAAAAATTGCCACACTATTAAAATATTTTTAATTAGATAGACATATTCAAGTATTCCAGGTTTGCTGTTAAATAAAGTGTAGAATGGAACTGGGTGATATCACCTTTGACAACAGCAGTATTTTCTGAGAGCTACTGTTCTCACTGCAGCTTAGACAACTAGCTCTGTTTCATCACCACCTGTGCTAGTTTTGGCTGGGGTACAGTTAATTTTCTTCACAGTAGCTGGTGTGGGGCTGGTATGGGATTTGTGCTGGAAACAGAGCTGCTAACACAGAGTTTTTCGTTGGTTTTTTTAATTGCTAAGCAGTGCTTGCACAGCATTAAGGCTTTTTCTGCTCTTCACCCCACCCCACCAGCGAGGAGGCTGTGGGTGCACAAGAAGTTGGGAGGGGACACAGCCAGGACAGCTGACCCCAACTGACCCAAGGAATCTCCCAGACCATATGGTGTCCTGCTTAGTATGTAGAGCTCAGGGAAGAAGAAAGAGGGGAATAAGGGGAATATTCAGAGCGATGGCATTTGTCTTGCAAGGTCACTATTACCTGTGATGGAGCCTCATGTCCTGGGGATGGCTGAAGACCTGCCTGCCCATGGGAAGTGGTGAATGATTCCTTGTTTTGCTTTGCTTGAGTGCCCAGATTTTGCTTTCCCTGTTAAAGTGTCTTTATCTCAACCCATGAGTTTCCTGTCTTCTACACTTCCCATTCTCTTCACCATCCCACAGGGAGGAAGCTGCTGCGTGGGATGTAGTCGATGGTTGGGGCTAAACCCCAACACAACCCCACATGAAGTTGTAGACTAACAGAGGAAAAAAAAATAGAAAAAATAGCTTGGTTTCCTCCTAACTAAAAATAACCCAAACCTTGAAACACAGTGATAAGTTCAATTTTTATACTTCAACACAGTGACTAACAAATAAACGTCAATATATAATAGATTCTTTGCCCTAATGATAATTTTAAATGCAAAGCATGTTTTTAGAAACATTATTCTTTAAGCCTCCAGCACAATTAATGTAGACTTACATAACCATGTAACAAATTCTTACAGTTTTAACTAATTTCCAGATTTCAAACCACGTCTGATTTTACATAATCCTAAATTAAATATTACACCAGCTAATAACTAGTTTTTGAGGTTTTAACATAATGTAAAACACATGGAAATTGAAATTCTTAATCAGTGGACCATTCATTATATTATGAGAAGCAGTAAAACCATTTTCCTATTCCCACTCTCTCAGCCAAAACTAACACCAAAGCTAACACCAAATCTATTTTTTCCCAGAGAATAACAACTAAATTAATGGTGGGGGGAAAAAGATTAATCCAGATAAGTTCCATGTTATTTAACTTATTATAAAATTGGGAATTCAAAACCACACTACAAAAAAAAAAGCATTTTTCTCAACAGGTTTTGGATGTGTTTAATATAGCAGGATGATAAAGTTCGCTTTTCACTGTATTCTGAAAATAGGCAATTCTGCTGTGGACGTGTGGTTCTTCCATCCTTAAAAATTCTCAATGAATTCAAAAAGTGCTTGAATTACATTTTAAAAAAAAGGTATGGATCTTCAAATAATAATTTATTTAAAAATTAATTTGAAAGCTGTGATGCCACTACTCTCCAATTACTAAAAACATCTTTTGATGTTTAGCCAGATCTGAGTTTCTGTTATTGTAAGTGGCAAAAATATGGACATAATCTTCCAAGCTTTCTTTAAGCAGCACAAATGAGAGAAAAAAAAAGTGAAGCTGCTCATTCTCCCTTCTTTAGAGGTCACTCTACTATAGGTCACTCTCTTGCAACTGTCAAGCTTTTTGCAGTTCTTTCACTTGTTTTATCAGAGTTGGAATTAAATTTATCTCAGAAAAATCCAGCACAGTTCTGCAAAATCCTTTAAGTCCACACACCTCACTTATATCACCTGAAGACTATATATTTCACAGTAGGTATTGCTGACCAGCAATTTTCTGGAAGGATGTGAAAACAGAGTACCAGCTTATATCAACACCACTCTGTGCTGGCAGATAAATAATGCTACAGATAAATACTTCAGGTTTACTTAAAAGAAAAAATTAGAGTGCTTAGAATTGGAAATATGATAAATAAAAGCAGAGGATTGATGCAAGGCAAAAAAAAAAATTGTTAAGATACACCTATCACAACTTAAACTAGGAAAGTCACTTCAAATATTAAATGTCTGAGCTCTTATTGAAAATTTTTAGCACAACTGCGACTTGGATTGTCGGTGTCATGCTGACCTGGAAAGAACTGCTAGCAAATAACATCAACTATTTATCTATTATTCCTCTCCCACTGCACTTCTTCCCATTTCCCATTTCAATGTTGATGGTGAGTGAGAAGCAGCTGAAGGGGCAACTGCTTGTGATGCACTGTAGACTTGTCTTTGTTAACACTGAATTTGCTCTCAGAGTCCTTACATAAGGGAGTTACAGAGGGGGTCAAGAAATGGTACCACAAAACATCTTTACCATCCATCCTTCCCTACACTTCCTCCTCTCCAGCTCCATTGCTCCCACTCAGAACACCAAACCCAGCCTTGTATCCAAGTGCCACACTCTGTAGTAGTAGGCTACTAATAGGTAACTAATGAGGATTAGGACCTGATGAGCCACAGCACTGCACAAGGAAGAACTGTTGAGTGATGGCTGCTACTTCTCAGCTTGTCACATTTGGGCTTGACATGGGCCATCTCTCAGCATCGTTTCTTTGTCCTGTCACTGCCTGTGCAAGCTCTTTGGTTCAGCTACCTCCTCAGCCTGTTCTTAACAGCAGATGTAACTTGGTGGGGAATTTTTTATCTTTTTTTCCTTAAGTCTGTTTCATAGTTTACTCATATTTTTCATCTGGTCTGTCACATAAGGAAAGCCAAGTACTTTGCTGGAAAAGCCAACCTGTTTGTAAGGGTGAGGACAGAAGAAGTGACTGTTTCTGTGCCAACAGCCTGTCAAGTTCTTCCCTCCCCTTCCCTTCCCCCCTTCACAAACCCCATGCCTCAGTGGACAGACAAGCTCTCCTACAGTCAACCAGAGGACAGTCTGGATTCCTACAGCACAAACAATGCCCACACACACAGGAACCTGGTTTCCAAATAGGATATGGTCAAGCAGGCAGTCTTGGGCTCAGACTGATGCTGTAGGTGCTCACACCCAAGTGCCAACGATCAGGTGGTACCACTGTGGTACTATGTGTACACACAAGACCTAGTAATTTTCTACCTCTGAGCATCTTTGTGCCAGAAATAATGATATCCCCACCCCCACTCGCAGACAATGATTATAAATAATTATAGCAGGTTTAGCAGTGAGTCAGTTCAGATCCAACTGCTGGCCATACTCTTAGACAGTCAACATGAAAGGTTAACAGCAACACAGGTCCCACCAAATTTTAACATTTGTTCGATTTTAACATAATGTTTGATCATGTAAGGACACTTTAAAATAAAGCATGTAAAACCAATACAATTCCTCCACAGAGAGCTACTCCCAGTTGCAGTGTTATGATCTGTGACTTGACAGCACTTCATCATCTTGTGCATGGTTTTTCTTTTTTTTTCTAACACAGTAGCATAGTTTTATCTTTAACAATAGACTTAAGTAAAATTAAGTCATTCATTTTCTTAAATGGTGCTGCATTGTCAGCACCCTATAATTATTTTAGTGTATGAATGCAATAGTTGAGGATAAAAGTCTTAAATTTATGCAATCTTACAGCACCTTTGGCATAAATCATATGCTCTCAGACGTTTTGCATGATAATTTGGCCTGTACAAAGACTGCCAGCTCTTGAAAATGCCTTGTATTATAGACTACCTAGCAGAAGATTTGCTACATTTAATATACTCCTATCAGCCAGCACAATGCCTTTAAATTTAATATAAATTATCAGAATAATAAAATAAGTTCAAATTAAGTCCAAACTGCCAGCCAACCAGAGCAAAAAGATCTTACCTTAAAACAGTTCGTGCTTGTAGTTCTTACTACTGTGTCATTCTTGCATATAATTGCCTACCTGCTACAGGAGAGTGTACAATTACAACACATTCCCCTCCACACAGAGCTGACTAACCTTCAGGCTTGTCTACTGAGAGCAGAAAACCTACAGATCCTGAAATTCCCAAGGTGCCGTTTATAAGAAGACCATGGCTTTCCATGCTGGGGGCTTCCATCAGCTACAGGCATCCCACCCTTTCAATGCAGGAAGTTCCACTCTTAAGAGCTGAGGAATGTGGAAAAGCTTTCATCCAGCTCAGGCACTCAGCTGTGGGGGAAGAGGAAACTCCTCACATGCTCCGAGCACAGATAACGCACAGCTTCCTACACTCTGCTCCAACCACACTCCTGACACAAGCCAGAACCCTGCCACACTGCAGCTAAAACAGAACTCTCTCCAACCAAGGCGTTGTTTAATCCTGTTTAATCCATTTCGTCCTCGCCCCAGCGCAGTGCTGTAGAAGGTCCTCACCAGTTTGCTGACTGACTCCCACAGCAGTCCTTAGAAGGATTGGAAAGTCACAAAAAGACAGCAAGTATCCAAGATAATGACCCTGATGATGCAAGGCAACCTAGCACTTCTCAGATGTTCTATCGAGTTTTTGAAACTGGATAACAAACAGATGATTTGGGGCTTTTTGAGAGAAAGTGTCAAAAGAACTCTTCAGAAAAACATAGAAACCTCACCTCCCAAGTGCAACAAGGACTGGCAGTGTTCCAAACAGAGAATACTGACTAACTTTTGACATTTGACTGCTTTAAAGTTCTGAAATTCACACTTAAGGTTAATTTGTAAAACTGTCAATTATCCACAATCTTGTTACAAAATCTTACAATATAAAAAAAGGGAAATATATTCAAGTCTTTATTTTGTAAGGGCAAAAGTTCAAAAATGTTGGCCTAAGTGTAGCTCTATTGATAGAGTTCATTAGTGCATCTATTTTGAAAAAAAAGAAACTACAAAGAGTGGTTTGGGGGATGAGACAGAAGACTAGAAATGAAACTAAATAAATTTGTGCAATTGTCTTGAAGGGGAAAAAATTTTAAATTCAATTTCAAGGTCTCAAATAGCTTTTATACTCAGTAACAGCTCTGCGATTTTTTTCCTAGTTAAACTGGACTCCTTGTTCTTAATACAATAAATGTAATTTTTGATAGTGGCTTTTGTGGTTGAAAACTTTAGAACTGGGGGGGGGGGGGGAAGAAAGGCTTTTGGGTGAAACTCAATCACTAAACCTTAATAGAACCAATGACTCATGCAGGAAACAAAGGAAGAAACTAGTGTTACAATAATCCTACTTTGAGATTAAAACCTAGAAATAAAAATCTGCCTTAATACATGCAAGGATAAAGTGATACTATGCACCTTTAAAACACGGTAGGAAAAACACATTTCAACATATGCTTCTTAACCCAAATGGAACTGATCCATCATCATACCCTCAGCTGGTTATTCTTGGAGATATACTAACACTCAAAATAAAGAAGGCACTAAGTTCCTGAGAGTGACAGGAAACCCAGCAGAGTAAGAAATTTTAGACAGAGTTATTTACAGATATTTTCCTGTGAGAAAAGAATGGTAAGAATGTAGCTTGAACATTAACAAATCCACTAAAACATCAGTCTGCCTCGCGGAGTCAGCAGATTTGGAGGGGGATTCAGTGGGGCTGGAAATTCAAACTTTAGCTTGTAATCAGAAAAATCCTACTTTAGAAATTTGAACCAGCAGCTAGAAACATGTAATATAATATAGAGCTCTCCTAAAATGGTATCCAGCTAGAGGGACCTTATACTATGTGAAGCCTGTGACTATTTACAGAAAAAAAAAAAAAGTCAATGACACTGAAGGTCTTTATTATTCTGCAGGGACCTATTTGTAAGTGAGTGACATGGACAAAATCTGCAAATCTGCATTTCCTTCCTTTTCTTTCCTTGGGAAAGGTGCTGCAGATCATGTGTGCAATTCCTCCACTAGGATGCTGACAGAGCAGAAGTTTATCTGAAACAAATTTCCAACTGAAATAGTCTATTCTATTCTAAAGATACACTCGTGGAAAATAAATTAGATCAACTGAATTTTAAAACAACATCATTTAAAACGTTTATTCGGATTGTTTATGAAGCAATTATGCAGCATGCTTAGGTAACAGTTTAAATGAAACCAGTTACTAATGTCTTACTTTCAAGTAGCAAGGCACTAGCAGTGTGGGGTTCTACAGGAGATCCAGCCCATAACCCTGCAAATACCCAAGAAGATCCCTATCTTTGGTTTGGTTTTTTTTATGTAATTCAAGCATTTTCTGAATTAATTGACAACTTTTAAGGATGGAAGAAGAGAAGCTCAGTACAACACAGGAAGCCCAGAACTAACTGCTTCCCTGTTGCTTTAGCATAGCAGAGACAGGCAAGACCTGTCTCATTATTATTCTTCCAAGGCACTGCCACATGCCTCAGGAACATCACTATGTAGCCCTGATTTTCCGGAGTACCAGCAGTTTTCCAGAGAATACTGACAAATACAGCAAACCATACAGCCACTACTATGTGGTTCAGCCAAAGAACAGCTCACATGTAAGTCAGTTTAGGCTTCTGGGAGAAAAAAAAAATTATTAAACAAGCAAATAAATAATGAAGATGAAGGAAGAGATTTGGGGATTATTAGGGAATATTTATTTGGCAGGAGAAAGCAAAGAGGACTTGATGAGACTTGTAAGAGATAAGTCTATTAAAAACATTGTTAGCAGAATGAACCAATTAAGTCCACATCCCCAAAGCAAGTTGGCAATCAGTTTTCAACACCTGTTGTCAGACCAGGGCTTGCAGAGTTTAACCATGTTGTTTAAACTGATCTCCCCAGAACCTCTAGGTCAATAAACACAAGGTAAAAATGCACTTTCAGGACTGCTTACTGTGAGCATTAGCCATAGCAGATGCGATTTTCAACCAGCAGCATTCAGCACCAGGCGGAGGAGAGCTGGGCATTCTATCCTGCATGGAGCATATCAAAGCCACGTGGCCAACAAGTCGCAGACTGCTGAAGAGAGCAGGTCCCTCCTGACTAGTAAAAGTAAGAAACAGAAAGGTCCATCCAAGATAGTCATGAATCTCTATTTATTTACATTAAAAACACATTTCCTTTAACTCAGAATGTGCTGAGCATTACTTATGTACTGGCAGATAACACCTGCAGCCCCTCAGGGCTTCCTAGAGTCTCATAAGGATTTCCAACTAGGATCTCCTTGACTTAGAGGATCTAAAGAACACATCAAAAGTAGTCATTTGAAGTATTTATTTCAAACTTTTTATTAGCAGACACTCTCTAGCATAGGACATCCTTCCTGAATAATTAAAACATAGAAAGGTCACATAGAGTCCTGATCAGCAGAGAAATCCAAGAGCCCTGAGGTGGAGGAAAACGTTTGTAAGCTTTACACCATGGAGTTAGACAGCATCCAGCACACACTCTTTCTCCCTAGGCCACCTGGCAAGATCCTGCTTTCACTCTGAGCTACCAAAGTAAACGACAATTTAGTGAAGCTGTATTCGCCACCGTCACTGTCTCCCCTTGACAAATTTGCAGATGACACAAATCCAAGAAGATTGGCTGATACACCAGATGGTTATGCCACCATTCACAGGGTCCTTGGCAGGCTGGAGATATGGGCTCACAGGAACCTCATGGAAAGTGACAAAAGGAAACGCAAAGTCTTGCACCTGAAGAGGAATAACCCCATGCACCAGGATATGCTGGGGGCAGACGGACTAGAAAGTGTCCTGAGCCCATGCATTATACAGAGAACTAACACTGCAAAAGGACTTGCATCTATTCTCTCTTTTCAAAGGATTTAATGAAACAAACACAACACAAAAAAAAAGGAAAACTATCTAGAATTGTCAAAGTGTTGTGCAAATCCTATGACATTTTTTGAGAGGGAAGAACAGAACATGACAAGTCCAGTCAGAAGTATTTTGCTTTAAACTGTCTTAGACTGCACAAAATAAGGTTGTATTTGCACAACAGAATTTACAATATGCATCCAATGTAGAAATGAGGCGATATACAATGGCATGATGCTTTCAGTGCTCAGGTGTGCAAATAGAAGCTTTGCATCAGTGAGCACAAATGTCCCACGACTTCATCCTATACATCCAAGCTCAAGTGGTGTATTTTGGCACATAGATACATACATGAGGACTACATGTGCAGGTACAAACCAGTTTGGACTTGAAGGCCTATTCTGTTCCCTAGAATAAGTTTCTCCTCCCAGTGGTCCAGTATTAAACCTACAGGCATTGAAGCTTGAAGAGAGTTAAGACCTCTATTAAAGAGAACCACAGGGTAGCAAAGAAACACTGTAATTAACATCTATTTTAGGCCATTTTGTGGGAGCAAGATAGAACTACACTATGAGTAACTTAGAACTCCAAGCTAACCCCCAAGTCCAAATTAAGATGCCTTGCCATGCCCTGCAGGAGTCCACCACAGACTCTAATCATGGAGGACTGTAAGGAAAGAGCAAGGGCACTATCAGAGATTTTTTGTGAAGCCAAAGCAAATGCAAAATGGGTATTAAGGAAGAAATGAAGACAATGAGCAGAAAGAAATTCACAAAAGCCATTCATTCAAAATCCACACAAGCCTAAAAATCGGCTGAAACCCACCCCCCAACAGACATGTAGACAAAGTATATTATAATGAGCAGTGGTCTCATACCTGAAATAGTTGTTTTTAGGATAAGCCATCTAATATATGATACAACTGCGACAGTCAGTGAGTGACATGGCACTAAAAGTGCCAAAAGGTATAAATACCCTGGCATCCAGAGTTAAATCAAATGCTGATAAGGCTAACTACAGTGCAAAAGCATCTGAAAAGCAGAGCATGAGGAAAAAAAGGCTTAACCACTTTCTGCCAGCAAGTCTGCAAACCCCATCCTTCAATATTTATGCATCTTATGTGTGCCTCTTACCGAGGAATTGACCCTTGCTGCAATCAAAGGTGTAAGTACTGCTTTGGCTGCAGACCATCTAACAATAATACACATGCAAAGCACACACATTACATTCCCCTTAGCACAGAAGGGGCTGTGCTGCTAATGGGAAACGTGGTATTTGGAGACAATGATGAAATTCTAACAGCTGCAGCAGATTGAAGGGTGGAGGAGGGGAAAAAAAAAGAGAGAAAGCGGATAGAGATGGAGGGAAACCGAAGGACTGGAGCCAAACTAACAGCTGGGTAAAAACAGCCTAAGAGGGAGGTATTTTTGGAGTTCCCACATCCTTTCATGCCTCTTATATTTTACCAGTTAGAGCAAAAAAAAGTAGTAGCTCATAAATAAACTAATCAGAATTGTTATCATCAACCATGTGAGGTCATCATTCATCACATCATGAATCTTTTTTATATAAGCACACAAATATGCTGATGATAATCAATAAAGAAAACACCTTAACAGAAAAATAAGTGTAAAGATGATCAGAAAGTAAAGCATCCATCACTGTCATAACCTACACAAAGAGGTTTTGCAGCTACCTAATAGTTTAAATTTCTTGAATAAGAGTCATTAAAAAAGAAGATGAATGAGGGGGAAAAATCTTTTTTTCCACTCTGTGTGGGAATGATTGGTATCCAAAGGTCGGTGAGCCTACTTATTCACCTTTCTGTAGATGGTGATGATTCTGGAGTGGGACTACAGCTCTTAAAGTCCATGTATATGTGGTGTTAGCAACTGCAGTGGGTGTGTAATTGCTAGGAATTATAAAAAACTATAAATAAAACCAGCAGCTACTTGCCTGCTGAACAGGTAGCTAAGCTAGGTGGCTTGGCAGACAGGTGTGCATGTGTCTCTGGGAGTCAGGCAACGAGTGGAATTGGATTCTGGAGACATCAGGGTGGTCCTGGCCACCTTTTGGAGAGACTCAAATCTGGAAGTCACCTGGAAGACCTGCTAGTGGATGGACTCTACATCCAAGGCTAACAACTGGAGGATCCACAATGCAGGGGATGCAGGAGTGGGGGGCTGTCCATGCTTGGCTGGGAGTGACGGGATCTCTACCAGAAACAGGAGTAGGGCTGCAGCCCTGGGGACTCGTGTGTTCAGGTCATGGAGAAATCCCAGGCAAATGGCAATTTTCTCTTTTTCTGCCTCAGGAAAACGAAAACAAAAAACCAGCTCTCACCTTGACAAGGAGACAAATGCTCATGTCACCTACAAATTCCAGCATGTTTCTACTATGTCAGTTTGACAACTTACTGAAGTATGAACAGAGGAAACAATCACCTACTGATGGGAGGTAGGAATGGGTAGAAGATGGAGGAGTTAACTCCATGGATACTTCCATACAACCAAGTGTTCAATACTGGGTAGCATCAGTGAAATTACCTCAATTCCTTAGGTGCACCAGTACACATACCCACTGTTGGCAACTTCAGTTTGGTTGTACATTCTGAAATTGCAGGGTTTATTTTTTTTTTAATTCTAGTTTGTACTAGTAAACTTAGAGGGGTGGGAAGGGAGCGGAGATTCTGATTCTGATCTCCAGGGTTGTGAAAAACAAGCTTGAAAGACTGAGCTTTAATGGGAAATAAAACAAAGGCAAAACAGCTTTAAAATCAAAAAGGATGAGTGGCAGAGAGAAAGGACAAAGCTTTACTGTGCCCCCATCCCCTTATTTCCTATCTGTTTCCCTCATTTCATACAAACACCAATCTTTCTTCCACCATACTGCTGGTGCATTTAAATTTCTAGTGCAGAGGAACAAATAATCTAAGCAAACAACATATATATATTTTTTTAAAAAATCTTCTGAAGGCATTCTTCACATGGCTCAAAAGCAAAGAAGAGACTGGCTTGGGCTTTTTCCTCCATCCCTTATTTTCACATTATACTTTTTACATGAACTTTGGAGCAGACAAAGAAGGAGCAAAAAAAAAAAACAAGCTTAGAGGAGGCCATCCTTAAACATATTATTGGTAATTATTTTGTGATTTTACATTTACTTTCTATTGAATTGATTCTTCTCATGCATGCTTATAGGCTAAGAGGAACAGGCTGCAACTAGAGTAGCAGCAGCCACATTTGTTCTTTGTTCCAAAGGGAGCAGGATTAGAATAATGCATGCATGTTTTTCCCCGCCACTCCTTTTTTTTTTTTATTACATTTAATTACATTTTCAGACTATGCTGCCCTGTCCTATATATATACTTATGCTACATGAACAGACACAACATCTCTTTGTGTTGCCCTACATCTTGGGCACTTGCACGCTCCTGATCAAACAATGAGCTGGCGGGAAAAGGAGCTGATCTTAACTCACTGAAGAAAGAGTTCAGTGAGACATGAAGATGCACAGTAGGACTTTTCTCCCAATCTAAGGTTATCAAAACAAGGCTCCAAAGGAGCCACTGTCTCACACAACACAGTTTTTTTTCAGTGCTTGTTTGTGTTTTTGTGGGGCAATTTTTGTTTTCATCTTATTAAGGCAAATTGTACACCAAAATGCTTTATGTCATTAGTTAGGAAGAGACAAAAGCAGGAGGCACAGGCGGAGGGCACCTCTCAGCTGAGCCTGGAAATGAGGGAAACTCGCTGGAATGAACAGACACAGATTTCAGCAGTGCAGAGGCAGCAGCTGTTGCACTGACAGTAATTAGATTGAGGACCTGAGGAAGGGAAAGGAGAGAGCTATGAAGGAACACGATGCCAAGGGACACACTCATTTCTGAATCAGCAGGTTGCTACAAGTTTTAAAGGTGGGGGGAAATAAGAGTAATTCCCGCAAGAATGACGGCATCTTACTTGTAGAGACAAAAAGTTGTTCAAAAGCATTTAAACAAGTAGTGGTGATGATGTATTATGTGAAACAAAAGCACAAAAGTTGGCTTATCTTTTATTTCTTTTTTCATGCCAACACCCTTATTCTGCATACAGGCTACACAAAGTTATAATAGAAAAATACAATCCCTAGTAACTGGCTGCATGAGAGGAACTTCACTTTGTCAAGCTGAATATGTCTCACAAGCAGCGTCCCATCTAGCAGATGGAAATACTGAAGCAGAGGCTTCAGTAACTGCTGTACCATCATCACCAAGCAGTTCCAAGAACTAGGAGCAGATTTCCCCACCCCTGAATATAACCTTTTGTATTAACTGCTGCCTTAAACAGCCAACACACTCCTGGTAAAATCCTCTTTGAAGACTGCTCACTGTTTCTCTCCCTCCTCCTTCACTCCCAGTTCCTGAAGTTTCCTGATGTAACAGACACTTCTTAAGACACCCAAGCAAGACTCAGTTGACCACCATCTGGAAGGCAATCAGAAGCTCCCTCTAGCAAATGAATATGAATCAGAACATGAATCCCACTCCTGTTCTGCAGCAGGATAGGAATGCACAGCTGTTATTACATCTCATTTCAGAGAGGCATCAGAAACTTGACATTCATGACCACCCTAAGCACATTCTGAAACTCTGCCCTGCTCAGGTCCTCACTGGCAAGCAGCCAGGCCTTGGTGGTTGGGACCACTGTGCATGAAATGTATCAGATGGCATATAGCCTTTTGTCATTTCTGGGAACTGGATTAAGCATAAGGACTGCTGCCACACTTCATCTTGCTCCCACTGCCCTCCTACCTCAAATGGAGATGGAGCATTAGTCTGTAGTCTCACAGAGATGTAGCCAACAGATAAAACACATCCCAGCCTGCACTGTAGCTCTCTGATGCAAGCCACACTGAGTTATGGATTATGTGATGACATTCCACAGCAGGCATATAAATGCAGTGCATCATGCTCGCTATAAAGAAACACCCCTAAATTATAATTCCTTGCTGCCTCATCTTTCAAATCAAGGAGGTGTTTAGCACTTACGCATTAGTAAAAGTCTTGGGAGAAGCTGCAATAACCCAGGTTATTAAAAAAAAGACTACAAAAAACTCCAGGAAGACAACAGTAGCAGGGTGAATAGCAAGTAAGTTTTTAATTAGAAGTTATACTTTCAAATGAAGGTTTGTGGTTTCACAGGTCAAGTAAAAAACCATGGCGTATTGGCTGCAGGAGATTTTTGGCTTCTCTATTGCAACAGGGACTTCACAGATACCTACATCAGGTCACTCAGGGCTACCAACACTATGTGATCCCACATCTAGGCAGGGAATGCTAACAAACACCCTTCTTTATGACACACTTCAGCTCTACACACCAGAGCACATTTAAATTCTGTCCTTGCTTCATCTATGAATTAAGGCTCAGGTAGTCTACAGGAAAAAGTGAGAAAAGAAAGAAGAAAAAGGGGTGTGAAGAGGAAAGAAAGGTTTAGGTGGTTTTTTCATTCTTAGCTGTTTGACCACCACATTTGCATTGGACTTTTGATTTTCAATAATGTTTTGGCAGTTCCCTGCTCAGCTGTAGTGAGCAAGAAGCTGATGCAGCACCTTTGTTGAAGACAAACATTGGGAGGTTTTGAGCCGATGAAAACAGCAATGTCCATGGACACTGCATGTTGGAGAACAAGCCACACAGTGACTATGGAAATGATCCCTTTGGCCAGAGGCAGGATTTACATAAGGAAGAAAAACACTACAGTTTCAATCAAAAGCTCAACAGTTTCCCCAGTTGAATGCTGGAGACTATTCTAACTAAAGACTTTTTCCATTTCTGCAGCTACCCCTTAAGTTATTTCATCTCAACTGAGCCTGAGTTCAGTTCTGGTTACAATTCAAAAGAAAAGTCACTTATGATGTGTATCTTGAAGACCTTAGTGTCAACAATTTAATTCTTTTTTGTTTTGCTTTTTTTTTTTAATGATGAAAGTCTCACAAGAGTGTAAGGGTATCTCCTGAAGCTCTGCATTTTGACACATGATTGGAATGCTGGACTGTAGCTGACACACATCAGAGCAACTGACTGCACCAAGCCACACCATGTCACATAGTCTGAAGCTGCAGTCTCTATTACTGCCTCAAGGATCTACACTTAGAGCTGTATCCTGCAGCACAGATCCAGCCTCACACCTACCAACAGTCTCCAAGCCACAGCCTTTGCCTGCAGTGCCCTTCAACAATGCTTAGAGAAAGAAATCCAAGAAGCTAAAAGCAAGGCTAGAGCTGTAACGAGCAGTAGTGACTGCACGGGCAGAGCACACTGACCACAAAGCACTACTTGGGCAAGTACTGCCATCAGTAGGCCAGTGAAGACTTGGGGTCATTTGTCTACACCTCGGTTTTGCCAATGCAGACATGCTGTCTGCCTCAATCCCACATTTAAATTGGCACAGATTGGAAATTCATACTGTATCATCACATCAGCAAAATTCAGATTGCCACTGTATATCTTTCCACTTAAAGAACTCATTTAAACTGCAGCTCCAACAGGAAACTTACTGATATACCTCTACAAATAAAAAGGCTTACAGTATAATAAATAAGCTGCAATACTGAGCTTCTGTATGGCTATTTACTGCATATCCACAGTGCACTTACAGCATTATGCTTTTTTTTCCCCCAACTCTCACAAATCCAATTTGTTTTCCATGATACTGAATGGCTCCTATTCCCGAGTTTGCTTTTTGCAAAGCAGCTCTTGAAATGTAATTCACTTGGTTGACACAGTTACACTGAAGTAGCTTACTGACATTCCAACAAATTACTTGTTTGACAGTCTGCACAAGCCTCCTGTTTTTCATGTTTACCTGTGGAAATACCAAGTTGTTCTACCACACAGAAATTCCTTTTTTTACAATCTCATCTCTCCTGAGAAGTTCTGACTTTGGATTTTCTCCCAGGCTGCCTTATACAGTTGAACCATTAGCATCCCCCATCTTCTTTTATCATCTACACAACCTGGAGTGCTACTTATATGCTTTAAAGTTACTTTATCTACCCCATGAACTTTAAAAACATGAACTTTGAACATTCAAGAAAGCAAATGGTGAAGAATGCCAAGACTGCAATCTAATTGTGAAGAAAATCCAAGGAAAGTACTATTAGTGACATGTAACATTTGTAATAAGATCTGGGCCATCCACAGAAAATCTTGCTAACACTCAGCCTCTCCTTTTCCCTGCCTAGACGTGGCAGTATTAAGAAGCTTAGTTAATGGCTTTCAGTTTTAAAAGAGCTGATGTTCAGTGCAGAGCCACTCTAAATAAAACCACTGGCAGAATAAACCGGCACTCGGTAGGACAGCTGGCCATCAGCAGGGCCAGTGGGCAACAATCGAACCTTTCCAGCAGAAGTGAGGAGTTTTCACGTCCCTGTTAAATGGGCTAAACATGTCTCCAGGCATTCTGCTTTTCCCATGTGTCTGATGGAATTCAAAACTATCAGCTGCAGCTCACTGGTCCTCCTTCAAATCCACCTGGTTGTTCATGGGGCAACTTTATTTGTTTTATATTAATAACACTAATTGCCATTAATACTGTATAGGCAGAAGTGAAGCAGCAACTCCTACGCTACCTGCTGGCTGCTTAAATTAATTTTTCCTGAGGTCTCTTTTTCCCACAAACTGGTCCTGGTTTTTGTGTTTGCTCTCAAATCCAGCTGAGCTTGTATTCTGTGACTCAGAGGTGCTTTTATCTGCTGAGCACTTCCTTCACTCTTTTGTTACACCTAAAAGCCTGTAAGCTTTCACAGCCTTCCTACCTTAGACAAGCTACTACAGCCCTAACTATTGACAAATAAACTCTTTTCTTGCATACTGCATTATGATGCAATTAGAAAGAGTCCTGATAGATCAACAGGTAGGAAATAAAAGGACACAAACCAATTTATGGGCTCGCTCCAGGAAATGTCAAGACATCGATCAAATATCAGTAGTAAAGGCAGGCATCTTCTTATCATTTGGGAAGCTCACAAAACACAATGGCTGCAGGTTTAACAATTCTCATGCAGATGTCTGTGTTACTGCTGGCTCTGAGGAGCACATTAGCCACAGACACTAAATGCAGGGCTTTAAAATCGGGAACACATCCATCTTAAATCTCTAATAAAGGAAAACAAATAAGAGAATTTTCCTTAAGCTGCCTTCCCCAGCTTTTCATCCAGAAAGTCAAGACTTCCACAAAGCTGTTGCACTTTACCATGAAGTTTACCTTCTCTCTATAATTGTTCTCAAGCTTCTAGGGCTTGCCTAGCTGGTACAAGAATTCTCAATGACCTACCTCTCTGATTTGAAGCACCACACTTCTGGATTCTCTCCTTCTGATTTTGGGGTGGTAAAGGGTTTAAATCTATACAAATCAGGGTGCCACAGTTCTGCATATGTACACAGTTTGAGAAAAAGATTCCCAGCAGTCAGGGAGAGGAAAGAAGAGGGACAAAGCAAGGTATGCTTCAGGTTCAGTTCACATCTGCTCAAGGTGAATAATGTAGAGATCACGGAAAGCAGAGGGGAAAGTGTCTACACCGAACCAGTGATTCCTCAGCGTGCTTTTTACTCTTGATAATCAGGCACAAAAAACTTTTTGTAAAATCTCACTTACATAATCAGTCTCTTTGTCATCAAAAGTCAAAATCATCATGCTGCCAAGAACATGCCTTTTTGTTAAGACACAAGTTTAGTTTTCAACAAATTTATCTGTGAATAGAGAGTAACTATTTGGGAATTTGAGGAATTTCTATACTGTCAGACTTCATGACTGCACTGAAATACCATAATTTCTCTTCAAGGCTCAGCTCATGCAGTCTTGCAGTGGCATAGGTTCAGACATGTTTTTTCAAGTGTTTCAGAATCAAGACATTATTGTTTCAAAGCCCTCTCTGTGAGCTTAAACTTCAACAGAAAATAACCCCCAGTGATCTCACCACAGAAACAAAAAGAAACACTAATTTTAAGTTGTTCCATCACATCAGGGAAGGATGATTTATGCTTTAAAAAATAAGTAGCAGAGTATTAAAAAGCCATTTTCATCTTCCAAGCAAAGATGTGTTTTACGTAAGAAAATCTATTCTCTAGATGGTAACTTGAAGAGTAATAAAAAGTGAGTCTCAACTGTTATCCAGACAAAACCTATTTCCTGACCAACCCTTCCAACCTATATCTCACATACATGCATCCTCATAGGATGTTCAGGGAACACACTGATGAGATTGTATGTCCCAGGGCATCAGAATTACTGTGGCTGGAAGCTGCACTGGATTTCTTAATGAGCTGAAATCAGACTGTTAACAAATTACAGCTGAAGCTGTGGATGCTCTATTATGCTCTGACAGCCAGTACACACTTTCTCTCAGTAGGGGCTATAAAAAAATGTGGGAACTGGGTGGAAATTTCTTCTATTACCTCCAGTACCTCTGCTCTGTACCTGCCTCCAAATATGCTGTGAAGCTGCAAACTATTGTAATTATAGATACCATCAATTACTGCTACTTGTCTTGACCCAGTAAAAAGCCAGATGGAGGTCTAAGCAAGAAACAAACAAAAGATAAGAGCAGCCGAGAGTGAGATTATTCCCAGCAATGTGCAATTTAGGTGAAGCCTATGAGTTCCTGGCAAACTGCCCATGAGAATGCTGCTTAAGCCAAATTGAATACCTCTGACCTATGGATGTTTACAGAAAGGCAGCAGTCACAGAGTGCTGCAGGGATAAATGAATGGGACTAAAAAATTAAAGAAGATAATAAAAAGCCAGGACCAGACTTAAAACTTTACAAATACTGTGAGTTTTCCTAGCTATAGCTGAGTTATCCATGATCCTGAAGACAATTTGAATACTTAAGTATTTACTGATTGTTGAGTCAATCATTCATTCAGCCTAATTTCTGATTAAAATAAATAAAGAAAAAGGAAATTTTAAAATTGTGGAAATTAAGTATTTCTCTTGTTTTGATTTCTTTTTGATAGCCTCAGACACATAGACTAATAAGAGATTACACAGATTTGATTAAATGCCCATCAATCTGGCATGTCCCACATCTCAATTTTTAAGTAGATGGTCAATTTTACAGAAAGGGAGGGGGAAAAACCCACACAAAACAGCATCTGTTGTACTTATAAAAGCCAACTGTACTTATAAAAAGCTAACTTCTTCTTTTGTGTCCTTTCTCTTTTTTTCCACTCTCATTTTTTCCCTTCCTATCCAATGGCCACACAGCTGAGAGGCTCAGAGAATCTATGATCTACACACAAAGACAGAAAGAAAAAAAAGTATGTACAGCTTGTGAGAGACTGCCTGGATCTCAGCACAGTTTAGTTTTAATACCTTCTACAAGAACATTGTAGGGTGTGAATCCAATCTTTGGTGTATTAGGTTTTTCAGGATTCTAGTAAGGCTTTGGATACCATCCCTCACAGCATCCTCCTGGACAAGTTGTCCTAGCTGCAATCTGAGCAGGTTCACACTGTGCTGGGTGAAGAACTGGCTGAAGGGCAGGGCTCAAAGGGGTGTAGTGAATTGGGGGCTACATCTGGCTGGTGACTGGTCACCAGTGGTGTTTTGCAGGGCTCGATCCTGGGGACAGTTCTGTGCAATGTGCTTATCGGTGTGCAATGTGCTTATCTGGATGCAGGAGCTGAACGCACCATCAGCAAGTTGATGCCAAACCAGGAGGTGCTGTTGATGCTCTGGAGGAACAAGAGACCTCGAAGAGGAATCTGCATAGAGCATTGCGCAATCATCCCTGGCAGGAAACTTAACAAGAACAAATGCCAGATCCTGCACCTGGGATGGAGTAACTGCAGGCACAAGTACAAACTGGGAGAGGAGTGTCTGGAGAGCTCCCTGCAGGGAGGGCCCTGGGGGTGCTGGTGGGCAGCAGCTCAGTGAGAGTCAGCAGGGTGTGCCCAGGCAGCCCAGAGGGCAGGAACCGTGTCCTGGGGGCACCAAACACGGCAGCACAGCCGGGCAGAGCTCTGGGGGATCATCCGCTGTGCTCAGCGCTGGTGCGGCTCAGCCCGAGCGCTGGGAGCAGGGCTGGGCACCACAAGGTAAGTGGGATGGGAAGGAGGGGAATACATTCAGAGGAGAGCAACAAAACTGGGAATGGTTCAAAGCTGCACAAGGGAAGGCTCAGACTTGACAATGGGAAGCACATCTTTACTGAGAGGGTGGTCAGACACTGGAACCCCCAGACTTCCTGGGTAAGTGATGGATGCCCCATCCCTGTCTGTTTAAGAAGCATTTGGGAAATGCCCTTATTAATATGCTTGAACTTTTGGTCAGCCCTCAAGCTGTTAGACAGTTGGGCTAGATGATAGTTTTAGGTCCCTTCCAACTGAAATACTCTATTCTATTCTGTTTCTTTTTTAACTCTTGTCTTCTAAGTTTCTTCCAAGGCTCCTGAAATCCTACATCCCTGTCCAGTTATAATTAATACAGCATAAAGCTGTACTATCCCCATTTTAGATCCTTGCCACATCGTTAGCTAGAACTCCTTATAAACTGTTAGCTCCAGAGTAATTTTCAGATCAACCAGTTCTGTAAGAATGCTATTAGAACAATATATTGGGTACTTAAGCAAAACCAAAGTAAGAATTTGTTAGGAACATGTGTCAACTAGAGGCTATAGCGAACAGAACTATTTTTCATTTTCAACTCATTGTACTGCACTGCCTGTCATTGCTGGCCCCAGTCACATCTTGCCACAGTGATGCATGAACTTGTCACCTCAAAACTGGACTGCTGCGACCTACATGGAGTGATGCTGCGCAGGCCCTGCAGCTGGCACAGAATGCTGAGCCTCATTTATGAGGAGACATGGTGCCACTTCAGCAGATTGGGCTCATGTTTCAATGGTCTGTACTTGTAAGTTTAGAAATTCAAGGTTCTGATTTTATTAATTACAGCCAAACTACATGAGAGAGAATTATCCAAGAAACTGACCATTCCTGACAACTGCTGCCGTAACAACTTGGCATTGGAGATAAACTAAACCACCAAAGAGGGGCATCTCAAAGACAGGTTCTAGATTTGGTTTGTTCATGTCCACTGAAAGCTCAGCACAGCTCAAATTCATTTTGGCATGCTTTCTTATTCATCCCAACCTTTCCCAAACTCTAGCAAAAGGTGGGGTTGGAGATAAGGGGTGACTGACTTATAAACAGTCCTTTTATCTGCATTTCATTTGCAGATAAAGGAACCATACCATAAAATATGCTCTTACAGGCTTTCAGTAAACACATTGATGTTAATAACAAAATCAACCAAGCAACCAAAAAAACCGCCAAAAACCCAACAAATACAAATGCCTATCAAGCGAAACTTTTTTAACAAATCCCTTTACTGTGCAGATATTCGGAACATCTCACTTGACCACTGAAGTAAATGAGAGCACAGGATTTCACTTAGTAGTTTCTCTCTGACAGTCATCATTAGTAGTTCCTTTTTCTTGGAGATGTGTTTTGCGAAGTCTTGCCAATTTTGCTTTACTTACTTCCAGTCAAGAATGTTCAAATCCATTTTGAACCAATGCGCTCACCAGAAATTCACGAAATCACTAAAGCAATCATTAGGACATAAATCACACACTACCCATCCCTGTCACTGATGCGTCTCTTGGTTTATGTATAAGAACATAGTGGCCACTTTCAACACAAAATATAATTTAAATATCCAGAAAAAACCGAAGAGGCGCCACTGCCAATCCTGTTCTGTCCCTCTAAAAACACGCTATTTATGTGTATTGCCAAAATGCAATAACCAACCTCTCGATAAATCTTTAAATGTTTCTATACTCAAAGCTTCTAGAACCATCTTTTTAGGAACCACTGAAAACAACTTCCATTATTAAAAAAAACTGAATTAAAAACTATCCCAGATATTTTTTGAAGTCAAAGGTATCTCCTACAACTAAGAAGACATGCAAGTCAGACTTTAAGCAATAAATACATTTCAAGCAGGTTTAGCTTCCGACAGAAGGAAGAAGCAATAGGATTACTCTAGGAACACACCTGCATGATGCAGATGTGCTGATCCACAGCACCCTATGTCACTGAGAAGCAGGTAATATCTGAGTGACTTAGATACCAGCATTCCTAGTAAAGATTTCCTTTATGATTACGATGAGCTCATCTGTGAGAAGTTCATGAACTGTATGACTCATGTCAGAAATAAATCTTCTTGCAAACGCATTCCTTCTCGGTGTTTTTTTTTTGGTTGTTGTTTTTATTTTAATACGGTTTACAATCACTGTTTATGACCCAGAATAAAAACTGCTACAACAGCATTGGTTGTGGGAAGCTGTAACTAATCACAAGTCAAAGCTGATCGAAAATAAAACACTTGTAGTTTTGCCTCATTCTTAAAGAATGACCTTATCGTGCAACAAATAAACTTTTTGTGCACTGTTCCCTCTGCCCTGCAAAATCCTCCATAAAAATGAAACATAATATTATGCCACTTGGCAATGTATCCGGACTTATGGCCTATAAAGGGACAGCTAAAGGCCGTACCAGATGCTTCTTCATCAGAAAACTAAAGAGAAACTGCAGCAAGACAGAAGAGGCTTTTGTTATTGCTAATGCTTCCACGTTTGTTCTCAGGAACTTTCCACCCTCAGGGAGGAAGAGACCATTACATTAGTGCCTCACAGACTTAACTAACTTGCAAGGAAAATTTAAGCTATTTAGACCACCAGTCAAACCAATGCAGTGATGCTGATGCAGAGAGCAGTTCAATTAATTTCATACTGAAAGAAGCACAGGAACATAAGCAGTACCTAATGGCTGCTGCAGCTCTTCCACTGGGAGAGTATTTCTCAACTGATCTTCCAGAGTCAGTGGGATTATGCAGGAAAGTTCTTCTATTTTCCTCCTGTGATTTCCTCATACACAGCAACACCACATTGCATAAAAGAGGAAAAATCACTCCACTGTCCTCATCCCACCGAGGCAGACTGCAGTGGAGAACAGGAAGATACCCAACATCTTCCTCATACTGCACAGAGAACAGATTTGAGGTGGAAGAGAACAAGACTTATGTCCTACCACATTATTTTTTCACTACCTTGATTTGTTTTACTCTGCCTGGAGTGGGCTGATCAGCACAGCTCAGACAAGATCAAAATGAAAGCTGATAGTGCAGGAGAGGTAAATGGTAATGAATGGTAGCATAATTTTATATCAAAAACTTCAAAGCTTTATATTTTTGTAAAAGGACCATTTCCTTTAAATTCTCACACACTAGAGGAAGCTGTAATGGACTAGCAAAATCTAAGCTTCTGTAAGAAATTTTCTCCAGAGAGCATAAAGTAACTGCTGCCAGGACATTGCATAACCAGGCATAAAATGAAGCAAGCTACTGAAAAAGGCTAGTCTTCCAATCACTCATATCTAAAACAGGAAAGCAGAAAGGGGAAAATACCAAAGCAAAGCTTAGTTATCTACTAGGACCTTTAAATATGAAACCTTAATATCAAAACATAGAGAGTGCCTACTACAAAGCAATTTCTTTTATGAGAGCCACATCCAAAGAAGGATGGCCTATTAAGCAGTCAAGCTCAAATAGAATCTGCTCTCAAATGTCATCAGAAGAGCAGAGTCTTTCCACCAGGTCTATTCCCTAACATGCAGCCACAGTTTCATCTATTAAATATAATGATAAAAATAGCCAATGAAGGTTTATCGGTCCTTTTTGTCCTGTGAAGGAAATGCAGTTCAGAGAGAGAGAGCAGACATTTACCCTTGACTGTAAATCATCAAAACAATTTACAGCTGGTTTAATTTCTCCACACCTCCAAACAATGAGATTGCACAGTGACAGATTGGGGCATAACCACACACAACCCCACAACTAAGCCTCACAGGGAGAAAATCTGTCCCTTGGCAACTTCTCTTCAGTTTTTTGTTTTTTTTAAGTGAAGCCCACTTATAATCTCTCAATTTGCAGGACTGGCAGCTAGGGACAAAATAAAAATGCTACATTTTGGCTTCTTCTTGTGATCCAGAACCAATAACAGAAAGAAAAATGTTTTACTACTGCATCTGTTTTAATCCCTTCTATGGAAATCCAGCTTTTACTACAGCAGTTGTCTGGTACCGTCCAAAAGCCAAGCAGCCCTGCACTTTGCAGAACTCCGTATTAAAAACTAAGCAAGCATCAATCATTTTCAAAATCTGCCCTATCAGTCAGTACAGGCTGGTGAGAATGTTTGTGTTATATCCAAAATTGCCAAAGAAGTGTCAGAGATAACAGACACACTCTGCAACATAAGAAAGAAATCATGGCAGAAACCAAGCAGTCACAAAACCTGCAGCACTTTCAGGATATCACAACAAAAAGAGATAAAGCCATTCTGTTCCCAGCTCAGGCCTATATCTCCTCAAGCCTTGGAGAAGTGCAATCCATAGTTTGGCATCAGAGTCAGCATCACAAGCCAAACCACACAGTCCACTGTCTGAAATCAATCTTTTTTTTTTCTTCAAAACAACAAATTATACCTTTTTAAAAATCTTATTGCTTGAGCCTACTGCTTTAGTATTCTAATTCTTCTCTTCACCTCTGAAGCTAAAGAAAAGCTTTTGGCAAAAACAGGTAAGATTTCCTTGTAACTAGAGAGTTCCAGAAGCTTAGCTTGAAAGAGAAAACACTGTGTCCTTACAGTCTCTGCAAAGTTGCAAAGCTGCAAAATTTCCTTAAGAGAGGCACAGGTTAATTTTCAGACCACATCATCTGTAAATATGGAAAAAAGTATCTGATCCCAAGTCAGAAAAATCAGCTTTAATCTCTAACACTTTTAAGTGTAAGAGATTAAACTCTTAAGAGACAGAGTTCCTTCTCTCAAAAGCTTAATGATACTATTTTATTACTGTTCCAGACACCACTCAAAATTTTAGTGCAAATAAACATTTGATCGCTCAGCTGCTGAAAAATATTGTTCAACACCTGCAGTAAGTGTAGTGGATTCAAAAGAGGAAGAGAGGAAATTAAACCCAAAAGATACAAAAGCAACCAACTCACAAGACAGAACACATTCTTACTTTAGAGCCAGAACAGATTAATATCCCATCTCTGACAATACAGCCTTAAAACAACTTACATGTTTCACCATGTATTTCACCATACTTTTTAAAATAAAAATAAGTTATGTTTCCAATTTCAGTTTTAAGTCAAGAACTTCTTTGGCAATTTTCACATGAGCTGTGAAAATAGTAATTTTTAATTGGTTTGACCTTTCCTTTCTAAAGTCTTCATGTTGTATTGTTTCCTGATTGCTGAGAGGATAGAATAACATCTGGAGGGACAGAAGTTCCCACTTTGAAGCTCTGCTACAAAAAAAAAAAAAGATGGCTTTAAAGAAAAGCAGAGAATAAGAAAAGATCAACTCAAGTATATTGGAAACTAATTTAAAATTACATACCAACAAAAACTATGAAATAAATTTTAAGTGCTGTAAGACAAGCTTCTACTTTCATGAGAAAATTTAAGAGATGAGATCTTTAACACTTTCCCATCTCTGGTATCTCTGTCTTTGTTTCTGAAACAAGGTGGTTCAAAATACCCATCACACAGGAAGCACAAGCATATCTTCACAGCTACTAAAATGTGAAACTATTCTCCCTCTTCACCTGCTGATCAGTTTAATTGCATGACACAGCTATAGAGGCACAAAGAAAGCTAGAAAGTTAAAAGCTCGATTTTAAAGTTAAAAAAACAACCTGGAAGAATTAAAGCAAATTAATTGCTAAAATAAACATCACATAATAGGCAGCTAACAAAGCTCCTTTCTTCGGGTAAGGAAGAATGAAAGCTGCTCTCCTAAAGCCGGTTTTCTGAAAGGAACTGAAGTGTTTCAGCTGCCCTCTAGTGTCAAAATTAATGCACAGGTAAGCCAAGAGCGAGGCTGAAAAGATGCTTGAGTTAAGAAATTAATCAACATGGTTTGTTTTTAACCACTGTAAAACTAAAAATTAAAAAGTAAATTTTAAAATACCACTGGGCCAATTTTGTCTTTAAAATTAAGGTATTCAAACATTTCCTGTAACGTGCAATTCTGCCCCACAGCAACTAACTACATGAAATTCTGGGAGATCTTTTACTCAACTTCAGCCCTATATTTCAGCCTAAGGAAAAGTTCTGCTTGATGTTAAAAAAACTAAATTGCTAGAATTTTAAAAGAAAAAAGAATCAATCATCTATTTCCATAACCCAAGTTGTAAGATAAGCAAATATTAAAATTAAAGAAATACTGGCTTTTATAATTCACTCTACTTAAAACAAACGGTTTATATATAAGCATGGCTGAAAAATTCTCCTTTTCTTCCTCAGGCTTGACACATAAATTCCAATTTGAGCTTAATTAGCATGCAGAAAAAGGAAAGCTCAGAGGGAAACCTTCTCTGGAGGGTTCTTTACCAGCAAATTCAATGAAATCTTGAGCACCAATAACAAAACAAAGTTCATATGACAAAAAGCAAAACTCCTAAAAAATCAGGTACTGATAGAAGAAGGAGAAATGTTCTAATAGATAAGCTAAATTTTAAGTTGTGTGTACTGCTGGCTTGTGATCAGCTTGGCATCAACCAGACAGAGCTGTTTTCCAGAGGGTCAGCATGAACTGGAGCATGAACCAGGTATTCTTGGAGCACATTTACCTCAGCAAGCCTCAGCAAGTCTGCATTGGTGGGCAACTAGACAGGTAAAAAACTGCTCGGAAGGTTGGGCTCGAAGAACAGAAGTGCCATAATCTGTGCTGGGGGCCAGCAATGAGGAGAGTATTGCATGGGTCTGTCTGGAGGCTTGTCCTGTTTAACACCTTGATCAGTGACCTGGAGAAGGTGACACAGTCCACTCTCATCAGGCTTGCAGATGACAGCGAACTAGGGGATGCAGACAATAAGCTGCAGGGCAGGACTACCATTCTGAGGAATACAGACAGGCCAGAGAAACAGGCTGCCAGGAAAGGACCTCTGCTGGAAAGGATTTGTGGGTACCAGTGGAGACCAGGCTAAACGGGACTCAGAATTGCAACAAAGGCCAAAAGCTTACTGTACTGTATCCACAAGACAATACACAGTAGATAACAGAAGTGATTGTTTTCCTTTACTCAACACTGTACTAAATCCAGCTCTGAGCCTCCAGTAAAAGAAAGTGTTGATCAAGGCTGTGGAACTGTTGGAGTGAGGCCAGAGGAGGCACGTGAAGATGATCAGAGGGCTGGAGCCCCTTGATGAAGACATGCTGAAAGTTGGGCTTGCTTTGCCTGGAGAAGGCTCCAGGGAGACCTTATAGCACATTCCAATACCTAAAGGGGGCCTGAAATCTGGAGAGAGACATTTTACAAGGGCATGCACAGATAGGATAAACAAGGAAGGTTTCAAACTGGAGGAGAACCAACTTAGATTAGATATAAGAAGTTTTTTACAATGAGGGTGATAAAACACTGGCACAGGTTGCCCAGATAAGTGATAGATGCCCCATCCCTGGAAACATTCAATCCAGGCTGGATAGGGTTCTGAGCAACCTGGTCTGGTTGAAGATGTCCCTGCTCATTGCGGGGGGCTGGATTAGATGGCTTTTAGAAGGTCCCTTCCCACCCAAACTATTCCATGAGAAACCTGAGCATGTCCTGCCAAAGTCACCAAGTTTCTCACGGAATTAGAGCTCTGGGCCTGTGAGGAAAGGCTGATAAAAATGGGCTTGCTTCACTTATGAAGGCTTTGGAGGAACACAGTAGCAGAGTTCCAGTTCCCAAGAGAGGGTTACCAAGAACATGAGCCAGGCTTTTTATGAAAGTATGTGGTAGGAGAACAACTGAAGTTGCCAGAGGACATTAAAAAAAAATCACTGCTCTAAAGTATTGGAACAGGTATCTGAGAGACTGTGGAATCTACATCCATGTAGATTTTCAAGAACCATCTGGGCAACGTCCATGCAACCTAGTCTGAAGTCAACACTGATCTTGCTTTGAGTAGGAGCTGGCCTAGATGACCCCTGGAGGTCCCTTCCAACCTGAGTGAGTCTGCAAGTGACATCACCTTATAAACCTAAGCACACAGGGATCTGGGGTATCTCAGATTCAATGCCCTTTCCAACAGTAACATCACAAACTCCAATATTAATTCATTTATTTATTGTTGGGTGCTCTCTACTCTGAAACTGCTGAATTCATAAATGCAGTTTTATAAAATGGTTTTTTTATCCAGCGTTAACATCTGAAGCCTATCATATGCCCATCCCACAGGCATCATATGCCTATCCCAGGGCTTCCCACACCATACAATGCACAAGGAGGGCTGGCATACGTTTGCAGCATTGAGGAATGTTTGAGCTGCTCCACCCACAGCTTATCTGCTTAGTTAGCAGCATTTCTTTCAAGAAAATTTAAAACAGTGTCCCCACTCCCTCCATATGCCTCCCTCAGTACAAACATACTGATATGGGTACCAAGATGCACAAGGTCATATAGACACAGGCTTTTCATCAGGCTGGAAGCAAGCCCTTGGAAAGTCTCCATGACACAGATGGTGACCCCTGGCCTGCATATCACATCTGCAGTGCCATTGTCCTTACCGTGTCCACTCCATAAGAACCACCACTGGCACGACGGCTGCCAGTTTTAGAGTAGTGTCAAGTATCTGATCACATAGTCAACAATGGGGCCTACACTTAACACCATTAATCTGGACTAAAAATTCATGTCAATCATGAGTAAACTTGCTGACACAAACTCTGAGAGCAGCAATAATCCAGCAGGGCCAAACCAAATCATTGCCTGGAATGCAGAGTCTGATGTAATACTTGGCTTCAAGTTGCTCCCATGACTCTCAGTTACACATACAGATACAGTCACCCACATTACACAGCTACTTTTGTTCAGCAGTTTTGTGAAATCTGTCAAAAAATTCAATGCTGTTCACACCAGTATCAGCAGAAGGCATTACATCACAGTAAGCACATTGGATCTCTGAAGCCCAGTGAGGTCTTTAGGAAGACTAAGACAAATAAACTTTTAAAACATAGAACGATGTTTATAAATATTTGATAGGAATATTTGATGTCAAGGTCTCTAAAGTCGACCAGAGCTCATCAAGTACATAAGTTTCAAAATCACTTTGGTCAGCTACATACTTTTATGGCAGTGCTGCTGCTCTATGCACATTCTTAGCACGGTAATACAATTCTGCTGTGTGGGCATGCTCAGATACCACAACTAGCACATGTGCCATCCTTTGGGAATCTCTGAGTTAATACAGCATCTAGTCTGGCATCCATCCACTTTCACAAAACAACTCATCTAACCAAATTTCCCATCATCTTTGTTAACTGTCCCACAGCTGTGGGCAGAAAAATTCCCCAGGTGCCCGCAGCCTGTTTCTTTTCTCTCTCTTTCCTGACACTCCCATAAAATACACTCTGGTTTCACAACAGAAGGTACTGGAAGAGGAGGAAAATGCCTCCATTTTTGCTGACTAACAAGCACGCCTCTGATCAGAGGTGACCACCTTCCCATGACACAGTGGCACAGCCATGAGCTGTGCTCCTGCAGTACCACGAGTTCACCGGTGCCCACAAATTTCCTGTTCGTGGGCGCCGTGGTCAGATCAGAGCAGATGCACCACAACACACAGTCTGAGGGTGCTGCACTGAAGAAAAGATGACATCATGTGTGGCCTTGAAATGCCCAGTGCTGTCCTCAAACAGGACAAGAACCTCACAGCAGTCGGTAAAAAGAAAAATCGTTCATACTTGAAAATCCCTAATTGAACTTAATAGGTGGAAAATAGACTTAAGAGCTGAAACCACATTTTAATATCCCACACCAATCAGGAATTCTTGTGTATTATATTTGGTATTCACTACCTAACTATAACCTCAAACTGTTTTAAATGCACTAAACTCACAGCCCCACCATCAACCCTGATGATGACTTCTACAATCTATAATAAGGACACGATATATGAAAAGAACCCCACCACTTTCTTAGTTTTACCACCTTTGGGTTTCAGTGAACCTCCCGTTCTTTCTTTTATGAATCTTGGGAGACTACTAAATTAAAATATAGGATGGCATGCATAAAAAATACTATGTATTTTCAATTTCAAGTATTTCATATATTTTTCCAGTTAGGTATCCATGGAATTATGATAATGTAAACAGGAGAGCCTAAGGTGAATTAGCAGATGTTATTTTGAAACAAGGGTACACAAACAGATCTGCAGCTTCATTTAAACTGAGTGCAGAGAACAAAAAGCGGACAAAGTCACTACATTATTTTAACCTATAGGAATGCTGAAGATTAGTATTTTTTTCTCTCTTTACACACCTTCCCCCAAAAGAGAAAATTTCCATGCCGAAACTGCTTTATTTCTTTCCACGTTCTGCTACATCTTCTCATTCATCAAAGGTTCATCAGCCTCATTTAATATATTTCAAGTTGGGTAGCTCAGGATGCTTTAACAAACAGGAATTTGTCTGAGCTTGGCTGGATTCCCTCAACTGCACCCTCATCCACCAGTTGTGGATGACTGGTACTAGCCAACTGTAAAGCACTGTTCCTGAACAAGTAACAATTGTTAAAATAAAAAAAATTAGAGTTTAGGCTATGTATTGTTTTGGGCTACTATCAAAGGAAGCACTTGCATGAAAATACAAAAGCAGGAAACAGTAAAAAAGTACAATCAGTGGCACCAGCTCTTTGCCAGCTTCAGTCTTCACAGCGTACTGTATCACACCAATAAATAAAAGGTGCACTGTGAGCAGCTTTAAAGCAAAAACAAATGACAAAAAAACAAAACAAAACCCAAACCAAACAAACAGCCACCCCTCTACTCAAAAAAAAAAAAAAAAAAAAAAGAAAAGAAAAAAACCCAAGCAGACTGAAGACTAAAGCACTAAACAATTGTGACAAGAAAAAAATCTTAACAAAGGTCAATGTTGTCCCCGAGACAACATTTTTATTTCAGCTGTCAGCTTTGAAAGCCAGATATATACAAATGTCAGTAAATGCAAGAGGTAAAAATTAGTACTCTTACACAGACATACTTACTGGCTTTCCAGAGATTCTCTCTTTTTTTTTTTTTAATTATGTACCATGGTTATAATAATAAATCACAAAGAAGAATACCAGTTTTAATAGCATGCTGATTTACTTATACAGAATTGCAAATTATTAATTTTCAGTTCACTTCTGGAGTATTCCTCCCATCTTGCATGCCTCTGGAATGACCCAAACAGCACCAAGGTGTGGCTGGAGAAAGAGCACACTTCACACTTCTGTGTGAGGCTCCCAGACAAAAATCAGCTCTTGGCAAATCCTTACTTTCCAGTAGGTAAACAGAACTTAAAATCACAAGTCACAAGAGAAAAACAAACAGGCTTAAAGATGCATTTCAAGCAACACGGCTCACAAGGCTGTAAGTTGAAATTGCATAGCAACCATTAAAAATTTGAACATCAAAACAGTTGAGAGGAGAGCTAATGTTTTTACAAACAGTTTGATGGGTGAAGGATGGGTGTTAACGTCACTGAAATGGGTGTTAATGTCCGCACTGACTTAGGGCAGCAGGTTTGTTGCAGAGCCCTGACACCTTGGCTCCTGGAACTCGCCAGGGGCTGCACAAGCCTGAACTTCTCAGCTTTGGGGTAAAACAGTCGGTCCAAGGGGGAATATGTGGTAGGCGGTTCGGGAAGGCTGCACCTTCCCAGTACCTCAGCAGTGGGGAAAGGAAGAGGGCAACACGCGGCCGGGAGTTCAGGATCAAAAGAGGCTGCGCCCTCCGGAACCTCGAGAGAGAAAACCCTGCGGGTGTGTGCCCCACTGGACTCTCCCCCTTTATTCGAATAAAGCTGAAGGACTCCTCTGTCTCCTTTTTGGCCATAAACCTCTGGCGTTTGCGGATTTTCCTGACACAGTGAACAAAACATACACATCACAACACGCAGCCTTCACTAAGTTCTTCCTGACTGTTTCTATATTCCTTCTGATATGCACAAAGCATGTAAGAAACAAGCAGGCAATGCTGTCAAAGAAGCACACAACACTTAAACATAAATTATACACATAAACACTATTTAGGCTAAAAATAAATCCCTGGAGACAAGATAAACTAATTGTAGTCATCACATTTTTTAAAATACGCTTTTAAAAAAGAAAACACATTTTGAAATCAAACCATGACATCTAAAACTACCTAGTTTTCTGTTTTCACCTTAAATTGCATGAACGCTTTCAGAAGATTACAAAAATTATTTTGACAAAAGTATACTCATCACAATACGAGTTCTGCTGAGTAATTGGTATTAACATACCTATTTTCAGCAGTTTTATGTGACAAATCCATCGCCTTTCAGCTTGTTTAGGCTGAGAACAATCCAAAATAACTACAGTGTCAACACTCCGTGTGTGAACATTCGTTTCAGAGACAGAGCCCTTTGCAAAGCCTGATTGTGCTTTAAGCTTACTTTCTTCCCAAATTCAAACTAATTTTTCTAATAATTTTTCTGTAAGGAAGAGTCTGTGCTTTTGCAACTGCTCCACACAAATCTGTGTTGCTCAGAGTCACGGGCACTGAATTCCATTTCTGTTCTTAGTCATGCATGGCTCACTCTCCATGCCCACAGCATCTCCCGTCACTCTCAGCACTGCTAGCAATGTACAGTGAAGCCTGACCTAATGTGCTCCCCCAGAACAGAAGGCAAAAATAAACACACAAAGATGGGCCAAATGCTAGCAGGCCTGAGTTCAAATTTTACCCATCTTGCATAGCATCAAATAGGCCACTTCAAAATGTTTGCAGCTTCACCTTCTCTCAGTCCATGTGACAGGCTCTTGTCGGTTCGTGTGTCTTTCAATTTCCATCTGATTTTATTACTGAATACCTTATCAAGCCCCAAATAGGTTTTACCAACTCCCAATTCAATCAAATAATTGAATCAGGTAAGGTTCTGGGATTTGCTTGATGCAGACCATTTAGAAAAAGAAGTTCCCTGATGAGTTACTTCAGGAGATCTGTGCATGAGCCTCTGAAACCCAGTACCGAGGGCAAACTGAGGAAATGCAATAGCCTTTCCATCTCTCCCATCTTGTGCTCTGTATAGCAATAGTGCATTTATACCATAGCTTTCCCATTAATAATGCTGCTTTGTGTTAGCTGTCTTCAGATGTTGCACACCAAATCCTAGCTAGCCGACTATTTGTTTCCAAACTCCCCCTTTTTCCTCCTTAAACATTGCTGGAGAGAGGACTTCAAAAGAGGAAACATCCTACGATACTAGGTCAATTAATTTCCATGTCAGCCTGAGGGCAATACAGAGGCAGGCAGAGAAGGAACTGGCAGGATGGCAAAGATAAAGCAGCTGAGTAGCACAGCTCAGTCAGGAACAGCACAGGGCTGAGCACGAGCTGACAGCCCCCCAGTTCTGCCACCACGGCAGGAACACAAAGCAGGAGAGTGATTAATCAGCTTAACAAAAAGGAAAAACCCAGGATCAACAGCTATTGTTGACACCTACACGGATCTCCAACTTCTTTTTTTTCAAAAACACTTTGGCTTGGAAATTGGGCTTAGAAAAAACCTGGGCAATGACTTCTACAATCGATAATGATACACTGCAAAAGAAGTATCAAGTGTATTAGGAATGCACTTCTGTGCCTCTGCTAGGGGGAAACCTATCTGCCTAGGGGGCACTCAGCTGCTGGAAAATCCGCAGCAACTGAACCAAAGTGTCAAGAAATACATTAGTAGTGTGAAAAACGAGGTTCAGTATCCTGGAAAAATTTAAAAGTTTAATAAAGGAGAATAGGAGACAAAGACAATAAAGCAAAGATACATGGTTGGGTACTTGGCATTTAGACAAGAGCACACCTGCTATTTAGGAAACACTTTAAATACCCTTTTTATGGCACCAGTCTACTGAATATTCATAAACAATTATACATATTTAAACTTTTCCCCAAACTAGTTTGTATGTTCCAAGAACTGTTTAGCATGCCTCCTCCTCAGGTTTGCGTTTCTAGAGCATGTGCATTTCTTGGTTGTGGTTTTAGTCTGTTCTTTTTATCACCTCCAGTTTGGGCTTTGGTAGAGATGGTGGAAGGTGCTGATAGTTTGGCAGAGGTCTTCACACTATGTTCATTGAATGTCATCCCAACCAAGCAGGCAGTTTAACACAAGCATAACACAAGCATATCAGCTATTTCACTACTATGTCAAAGTTTAGTTAACAACAGAAATAAAAAAAAACTATAACAAAGTTACTTTAACATTATACACACAGAATCCATTTTAATATTTGCAAAAAGCCAGTATTATAATATGTATTTACAATAGTAGGGAGAAATTTGATATTGGCTCTGCAGAGGACTGGCTGAAAAGTGTAATGTTTTTTCCTCACTGGCATCTCCAACCTCTCTGATACTACAAATGGTTCTGCTGAGTGACAGCAGTATCCCTTTGTAAATGATGGGGAGTATTCCAGGGCTACTAGCAAGGAAAGTAATGCAGCTCCTGAAATTCTCACCTATGCCCACATGAAGCTACAGGTTTCTCTCCTACACTTGAAGAAACTGTTCAGGGATTACAAGAGCAATAATTTTATGCAAGAGAAGAAAAAGCAAGAAAGAATCCACTGACAATCAAAGCTTTGGTACTTTGGTAAGATCAGTTCCTTGGTTCCTTAAGACAATAAAACCCAACCATTCACAGCCTCTCTGAAGCTCAGCTGCATTAGTGTGATACACACCAAGCAAAAATGAATAGTTGGGTCAACAATTTAAATACAGCAGACAATAAATCAGAAATCAAAGGAGTATACAGAAACTCTCCAGAAAATGCTTGAGGTCTGATAATAGTAAAAACAAAAACTACTACTTTAAGAAATTTAGTTTAGTTCACAGCTGTCCAATAGGCTACCACAGGAACATCTACATAGCACTATTTAAAATGAGGCTTTTTTATGCCATCACAGAGAAGCAGACAACACACTGCATGCAACAAAACAGGTACCACGAGCCGGCTCAGCCCAGGGAGATGGACCCCGCGTTTCTTTCAGGGGCTGCCATGCCCAAGAACTGCTCTTTGGGAGCCTGGTGACAGGCAGTAAGGACAAAAAGCTAAGCAAGAGCAGAAAATTGTGCTCCAGCACATTCCTCCATGCCTTCTCTCACATGACAAACAAGAGACAGACTCACCCCATCATTCATAAGGAGATTTGGTTATATGTGTGACTAAATACTCAAGTGAAAATCTTTCTCCATATTAAAAAACCTTATATAAAAATCCACCCATGGGAAAGTACCACAAATCTGATATTCCAAGGGAGCAGAAGTAATAATAAAACATGTTAATTAATGATGGGGACAAATATTCCAGGTTCAAGCAACCTGAGAAGAGCGATTAACTAACCAGCGATTAACTAACAGTATCTCTGGGACAAATAATTTTCCTTTCCCCATAAGTAATTTATCTTTTGCCAGTGGGGTGCTCTCATACATGGAAATTTAACTTTATGGCACATTAAAGTTTAGCTGTATCATATTACTTAGTAACTTACAGGACAGGATCATTTACAATTTTGCCTCAAGGCCTCAGAATCCAGCTTAAAACAGAGACTCTGAAAATGAAATTACCCTGACCTGGCCAAATGCCAATTCCAAGGCCACTGCCCACAGCAACTTTTTTTTTTCCTCAGGCTACCTTAGCAGAACTATCTAATATTATCCATTTAGTTAGACAAGCTCTTCTTATGACAAAGAACAGAGACTGATGCCAAGTAGTCATGCAAATCAGACATGAACAATGTGTTGGCCCAATTGTGGAACATCTGAGCACGTTTCACACATTTTACAAATATGTGCCTTTGGCACAACAGGGTCATCAAGTTATTTCTATGACTGTAAAACAGCTAATACAAGTTAACAAAACCTCTTCTCATGCTTCTCTTCCTCACCTTGCTTGCCTGATCTAATTTTGAATTAAGTTTTACAGCCTGTATTTGTTCAGTAGGTCCCAGGTCCTCCCTCTGTGCCTCATTCTGCTGGGCACCTTCAGAGCAATGACCCTGCTCACAGTCCAAAACAAACCACACAAAGAACAGCCCTGCCCCAATGAGGTACCCAGGATGATCCTAGAAGACCTCACAGTCCACCACATGAGTAAGGCACAGTGACAACTTGTCCCCATACAACAGCACCTTAAACATTTAAAACCCATTATTCATTACATCCTATATGTTAAAATGTCCATCCTATCTAGAATGGCTGCCTGCCAAAAACAAGCCATCACAAAGCATCTCACACACCCTTTTTGATTTCATTACATGACAGTGTTTCCCAGACATTTAAAAATCCCCACAGTATGTGCTGGTTTTAAGATATAGCTGAAGACTGTCTTCACCATTCAGTCTGGGTCTGAGTTCTCTACTGAGCAGTTCCCTACAATAGCTTTTGTAATACACTGTATTTAATTTTGATGAGTAGCAGCATTTCACTCAACTTCAATACCACCCATCAGCAAGGCATTCAATCACTTTATTTTAACAACAATTTGTTGTTCACCTAGAAATTCAAGTCTGGCAAGCTTTTTAATATGCATGTTTCATAGAAAGCAAAAAGCACGTTTCCCATTCTGCTCAGCATGTCCAAGTCCTATCTTCTTTGCAGAAATGGACCAGTTTGAAAGGAAAATATTTGAATTAATACAAAAGGGTATCTGAAATCCAGTAGATAACCCTGATAAGCAAGGTAAAGAAAGTGGGGTAATTTCTAAACCTCCATTAGAGAGGGGATATTAATTTTTCAATTTGCTGTGAAACAGATTTCAGAAACATAATGGAAAGTGGGAAAATTGCATATTACCATGCATGCAAGAAAAATGTTTGAAATATCCTATTTATCTTCCCTCTCTAAGGGATGTGGATTCTTTTGTACTCCTTGATGATGTGAATCACAGATCAGAATTCTGAGAATCAATCCTATTCCCATTTACCAGTGTAATATGATCATTTAGCATAATTAACATAAGGTATTTCATTACTGCCATGGACTTGGACCAGATCTGAAATGTAAATATTTGCCAAACTGCACATCCTAGTGCCCAGTGCTACACAATGGTGTAACTTAAGACACTCACTTCATTTGCTTTCTCTTCTGGGGGCAGAGTTAAGGCTGCTGTGGGAATTCTCACTTTCATAACATGAGGCAGCTTAAACATTATAGATGATGTTACATTAATTTCTGCAGTATCAAATTTTAAAGGTGTGGAAACAAGATGAAAGAGTTCACAATACAGCAATCATTTCAAGTGGCACAAGAACGAACAGAAAGAAAACTCCTGGAACAAATAACAACCATTTCAATCTTCCCCAACTATCTTTTCCCTAGTGCACTCAATCACCCAGCTCTCCTGGGACACGGTAATCAACAAACCACCATTCTGTGTGATTCAGAGCGTGGCACACATGCAAAAGGTAATCAGAAAAATCATTGCAAGATGCAAACACACAGCAGCCTTACGGAGAGACATTTTATGACCAAGCCAAGACTCTTTATAACAATCTTAAATTCTACAGCATGAAATTTCATAGGTTCTTTATCTTACATACTGTAACACTGTGTCTCACTACTACAAATACAGATGTTACCTGTGTAAATGCCTAACACCCCTCACCTATCTTTTCATACTTTGTCTTGCAACAGAAGTATCAGGAAGCTATTCACATCTGTGCTGGTTTTGGGGTTAGTTTTCTTCACAGTGGCTGTGTTTTGGATTTGTGCTGAACAGAGGGTTGATAATATAGAGATGGTTTTGGGGGTGGTGAGCAGGGCTTACAGAGCCAAGGCCTTTTCTGCTTCTTGTATTGACACGGTGAGGAAATTGGGAAGAGACACAGCTGGGACAGCTGACCCCAACTGACCGTAAGGGATATTTCATATCATGTAACATTATGCTCAGAATATCAAGTGAAGGAAGAAGGAGAAAAGGAGGAAGATTGGAGAGATGGTTTTTGTCTTCCCAAGTCACCATTATGTGTGATGGGCCCTGCTCTCCTGGAGATGGCCGAACACCTGCCTGCCCATGGGAAGCAGTGATTTAATTCCTTGCTTTGTTTGTGCTTGTGGCTTAAGCCATGAGTTTTCCAGCTTTTACCCTTCCAGTTCTCTCCCCAGTCCTGTTGGTGGGGGAGCGAGCGAGCAGCTGTGTGGGGCTTGGCTGTTGGCTGGGGTTAAACCACAGCCACGTCCAACATCAAACGTACAGATTTTAAGCTAGTTGTATACCTCCTATTACTCATTTTTCTCTTGGAAATATACAAGTCCTACAAGTGCAATTTTCCACAGCAGTTAGACAACAGCACTACTGTCTTGACATTGAAAACCCTCTCAGGATATTTCCCAGTTCTCTCTTAAATAAACAGTATCCCTAAGTCAATGCATCTTTGCAGTTTCCCCAAGACTGAGCAACTGAGCAGCATCACCTCTAATCATTATTTACTCAAGAGTAAAGGAAAGCTCCAGCATTCCTTTTTTGCAGCCTCACCTAATGCGTTCTTAGCTTTTCCCAGTTGCAAGGAGATTCTTTCCCTTCACAGACCATAATCTCTCATCACTCATCCCAAAATGTACAACAGTAGATGTTCTTTGCCTGCAGCTGTCATGACAAGTTTTACACAGCAGCACAAAAGTATGAAACACTTCTTGGCAAGCCAAGTACAAGAGTGGACTATTAGCTCTCTGTTGCTCTCACTGCCTGGATTTATCAAACTGCACTCCTTGCAGCCTTTGGCAGAACACATGGCATTCAGCAGAAAGGTGGATCACCTTGCTTTCCCTAAAGGAGCAGAAGTTGCTTCTTCTACTGTGTCAGAAACTTAATGAAAGGTAAGCAGTGCCACATCTTCCACTTGCTCCTAGCCAAGGCTAAATCCCTGAAGAACACAGGGAATGTAAAAACACAAAGCAATGGGCCTGCAGCTGTAGTAAGACACCTAACCCCAGGGTAGCCCTGGGCTCCTCCAACACGAGTCTGGTTTTCGAAGCCTGTTTATAGAACTACCCTTGCACAAAAGGATACAACTTATGTGGAGCTCTAACTCCTAAGGACAGTGCTCTCAGTAGGAACATTGTTTCATTCTTCCCTGCTTCCTTTCCCTACAAATGTCACAGACAGGTAAGAAAACAGAGGAAGAGGAATATTTGCATATAATGAAGAGAATTATTGTCCTCCTCTGTCACATTTCCTTCAGTACTTATGGCAGCACTTAGAGACGATCCCCACAACAACCATGTTACTCTGGGCTCTCTCTGCATTTGTGGCAAGAAAATAACAGGTTACAAAACATTTTGTAAGGGCTCAGTGTTGGACCAACTCATCTTCCCTTAATGTCATTGTGAGCAGTATTAAAGATAAGGCTTAGTGACTCTCCTTCACAGAGATCTTACTTACTGAGGTAACTGGATGCACACCAAGGAAAAAGTCACAGATCAAACCTGGAAAGAAGAAGAACAACAAAATGAATTTATTTGTCTTTTGGACCCACAAACATAATTAGCTTAGGAGGACAGAAAGGAGAGATTCAGGGAGATTTAAAAAAACAAACAGGAAAAGGTATATCAAGTTCCACCTGCTTCTGAATCAAAGGAGTATGTCTTAACACTGGTCTCCAGGGCATAATAGGCTGATTTGATCTGGACTCAAACTTAAATAATGGCAATAAGCAAAATATTAAAACAGACTTACAGGAACTGAAAGGAAAACAGAGATCATGGGGAAAAGGAAAAGCTGTGTGCCTATTAAATCAGAAATACTAGTCAAAAAATCCAGTGCTTCTACCCCTTGGCATTTAGGTCCCCCATTATCACCATGACTCCTGATGACCTGCTTACAGCAGCCAAACTAGAAATTAAGCAAGACCCTTCCTGATAAACTCTCCTCCAGTAGCCTTGCTTTCTGACTGATGTCACCTTTGCTTCTAGTACAACAGAGTCCTTTGCTTCTAGGAAAACTGCTGAGGTCAAAACCACGCAACAGAAAGCACCCCACCTTATCCAATTCATACTGGAGCTTTCAACCCTGTAACAGCACCACCCCAGCGTTAGAAGGGTGCTACAGTTTGCCAAGTGAGAGTAGGATTTCCTTCAACCACATGGAGGAAAGACATGGAACAGTACCATCTGCACTGTTTAAAAGCCTATCAATATTATTGCAGCTGCAAACAAAAAAAAATAATACAGACTAATTATTTTTTTTAAATTGTGATTATTCACCAAACTTGGTCATGTTTGGTCAACATCAATGGAAATGTTTCCATCATCCCATCGTTGCTGGGATGGGAAAAACATGGGAAAACCATTTTTAAATTAATGTTTTCCCTTTCCCTTCTTCAGTGTATCAAGTAAGACAATGAAGCATTGCTGTTGATTTCACACAGTCTGTTTACTTCAGCACATGGACACTTCAAGAGATCATACACATCACTTCTATACATCTTCCTTAAAGTGAACTAAATACTATATGAACTCATCACCAATGTCACGCTCCACAGCAAGCACTTGCAGGCATCCACTCAACCTAACTAGCTCCCCAGTGACACACGTGACAACAATTTCAGCCACTGAAGGACTCATATTGAAGTCAAGAGTAGCTAAGCAATAACTAATAAATAATAAAATAAATATTCTTTTTTTAATCAAGAATTAAATTAGTGAAGATTCGCACAGTTCCATCGTGTAGATGTGGGCTAGTTAGTCAAACTGCTAGTTAGTTAAACAGCATAATTTGCATAAATTGCTAGTTAGTCGAACAGTATACACAATATGCTGTCAGCTACACTTATAGATGAACTTTCTTTACCACTGATGTAAGCCAGTTATGAGCATAGCACAATCTGTAGCAAAGGCAGAAATGGTCTGAGAGGAGCACTTCACGTCATGTAATCCTGTAAAACAGGTAACAGTCGTAGCCATGTCAGAGGTACACTGACTGGCTTGACAAAAGCCAGCTCTTCACAGTAAAATTAAGAAAGGAAAATTAATTGCCTGCAAGAAAACTGTTAAAGAGGTCTTGTTGTTGGCCAAAGTAAACATCAATGATAAACTCAAATAAACAAGACTCATCTGACAGACCAGAACTGGTGAGATGAAAACTCATGGGCAGATGCAACTGAAGAGCTCAGTTCATACCCCCAAAGATTCACTACATGGCTTGGGTAGGTACAAGATTGTTGCAAAAACTATGATGCAAGGAATAGCTACTCTGCAAATCCTGCAAAAACTTTAATCTTTCACTATGTTTTCTACAAGAGTAGGGAACTCAGTAGCCAGACAACCTGTTCAATCCACAGCCCACAGCAGAAGAAAGTAAGGAGACAAGTCTGCCTTCCAAAGCAGAAGCCCTATAACATGAGGCCTAACAAAACCTAGAAGGAGAAAATGCTGATCTTTTCTCTTCCAGAAAGCTCGGTGACTGGTAGGCACTTATCTCCTGGTAACCTTTAGGTACATCACCACACTTCCTCCTCTAAACTAAAGCATTCCTGTCTTTCAGTTCCTCAAACCATGTCCCAGGGGCAAGCAAAGACTGTTTGCTTTTGTAAATAGGTGCTTTGGACCCATGTCATCATCCCAGGTAAGTACCTACTTTGGTTGTCCTTGACAGTTCCGAGCTTGCCATGGGGATATTTTGTACCTGAAGTATGAGTGCATTTTATTAATAAAATTAAAACCTACAGCTCTAACCACTTACAGATCTTTGAAACAGAAACTGGGCTGTCCAGTGATACAAGCAGACATAGTCTGGTAGTGATCGTCTACTAAAGACTTAAGAAGAACATGGAACAATGAACATCACTTCTCACTATCTCTTTAAAGTAGAGGAGGCGGATAACCTAGCACTTTGAGAACAAACAAGGGCCTTAAGAAGATTTTGATAAATTACTTTCAGATTTTAAAAACAGAGGAACTAAATAGCACTTGCTAAAGCAGGGAGAAATATAAAGATTCCTAAATGAAGCAACATTTCTCTTTAAAGAGCTCTTTAAAAAGCAGTTCAGAAAAAACCAGCAACACATCTAAATGACTTGGACCAGCTTTATTTCCTTTGCGTGGTTTAATGTAGAAACAGCAAGGAAGAAATGGACTAAAGATAGCAAAACTGTTCCGTTCTTACCACAGAGTGAACTTCCTCAGCTCTTCAAAGAGGAACTGATGGAGAACAGAATAAGAAGAACTGAAGATAGAGACTAAATAGCTGTGAAAACCAAGCTATGACGAAACACAAGCAAGACTTTCTGTTTTCATTAAAGAAAGCAAGATGCAACAGAGATTGTTTGGGTGTCCCAGGAGAGTAGACAGCTGAAGATGGATTTTTCAGGGCAAACTGATTGCTTTAAGAAAGATGCCTTAAGAAATTCTTCTAAGAAAAACAGAATGAAAAGGAGACAGTTTCTTGTATAAGTCTGGGGAGATACTGTGTGGTGACCATTCACCAGGAAAATGGTGCGTCAACATGGAACTTGGAAAACTGAAAGCCATCCAGATGAATTTGCACTGGTGTGGAAACTTAAGACTCTGTTTTCATTTCCTCCTCTTGGTTCTCCCTAGAAATTCCCTTCTCTACTTCATGGTCCTTTTTACTTTGCCTTCTATATAACTAGAATAGCGCACACATCCAAGAAGCTCTTGTTCTTAATGAAGTCTCTTCCTCTACAGATAGTCAAATCACTCTACTGACCACTGGTCCCAGCAATTACTTTTACCACGGCCTCCATATCCTAATCTCTGACCATATTCACCTGAAATACCATCCTGAGTCTTCCCACATGAAACAGGAGAAGTTACAGTGTGTAGGATTCAGCTAATCTGCCATCCTGGGTAGATGTGAGGGGAATATATTGGGAATTTTCCCAGAGCTGCAGTTCTTCCCCGTTGCTCTTCATCTTTGCTGGCACCCAGTAGCCCAGCATTAGGTGTCTGTGCTATTTATATCCTCCCTATAGATGCTTCTATTGCCATCCACAGTGTCCCAGGTTCTGTGAATGCAAAGTCTTGCCTGTCCTGCTGCTTTCTCTACTGCTGGGAAACAGATCAGCAAGAGCTTTTCCAACACTCAGAGCCACTGTTACTTGGCAAAAGTTAGTGAGACAGCACAGCAGCACTGGAGAGATCCAAAAGCTCTGATGTATGAAATAAAATCCCTTAATTTATACTTGGAAGGTTTCCTTTACAGGCTTTTAGGCCAGCCATTTAGGTTTTTATTTTACAAGGAGACATGCTCCCATCTGCATGTTAGTACAGGTCTCTTCTACTGCCAGAACCATTATCCCATTCCCCTAATGGTATTTTGTCCACATGTATATAAATACATATAAACAATACTGTGCAGACTGTCCTCCAGTGGAAACAACATACTAGACATTATCAGAACATTGCTTTCAATCCTTCACAACTTCAGCTGCACTTCAAACAAAGTCAGGTAACAACCTTCATTCACATATGGTTACAGTCTTAAAATAAAACTGAATGAAAAGCTGATTTTGGTATAAGTATATATTTACAAAATGAAGGAACTGTTTAAAATAAAGCTGGATGAACATCCTGGGCAGAACCACCTTACACTGAACTTTATGCAGAATTGTAGGTAAAAAAACAGCAGTAGAGAAACAGAAAGCAAAGTATGCTTTCAAAAGCATTCTTGAATTATTTAACCTTTAGAAATGTGCAAATGAAAACAAAAAGTCTCCTTGGCTGTGCCCAACATGAGTTTGGAGTACAGGATCAATCACCATAAATGGGATTGTCAGCATACTGCCATAAGGCACCTGAGGAGACAGCACTGACTACCCAATTGCACAAGGCAAGTCACTTGGGCTCTTCCCACCAGTGGCCTAAACCCAGGATTCCTCCAACTTCAAGCTTCGCCTCCCTCAACCCTTCAGGTCAAATGAATTTAAGTAAGAGTGAAATTAAAGAACACCAAATACAGGAGAGTTCACAGAGCCCTCTGCCCTCTAAGATTTGTACTGATCCCTGTTCCCTAGTACAGAGTCTCAAAATTTTGAGCTAAGTCTCCCTCAAACCTGCTGACAGGGTGTGACACTTCAGCTCCCTGTTCAGTGTACCACCTCATCCTTCCTTTTCAGCCCTTCCTCCCAGGGGAGGGCTGCAGACTTCCTCACCCTTAGCCTAGTGCCTTCTCAAGGCTCCTGCCTTCCCCCCCCGAGCTCCTTCTCCAGTCTAGCCCTGCCTCCTGCCCAGACACGCCACACATGGATAATGCAGCTCCTGTGGTCCTGTGCCTGCATGCGGTTGATATATTCCATCATACCCTCACTGTGAGCTTACACAGACCAATCCAAGCATTTGCAAACCAGCAAGGACAGCCCAGGGCGAAGGCAGCTCTACTTGAGCAGTATCAGAGTAGAAACTAAAGCCCAGTTAACACAGTTCAGCTGATTCTAGAGACATACAGTGACTCGGCCTCAAAAATATCATCAAGCTTTTCACTAGTTAATGCGGTTTGTTTCCCCTTTTGCGCTTGTAACAGGGATCATGGAAATAAACACCCAGCTATTAGTCACTTCCACCTCCAGAAATATCAGGCGTTAGAACAGCATGACAGCGTTTGCATTAGAAAGGAGAAATTTGACAGCAAAAAGGGAAAAGTGCTTTCAAAAAAACTTTAATAAGTTTTCCTGTTATACCTTTTGAAACAAAGATTAATGCAAACTTCAAATCTTTTAAATGTATGTTACTACTTCATGGTTATAATATTACAACATCATATTCATATCACTGTAAAGAAATGCTAAGCTTAATTAATACCTTTGTCCACTTAAAGGCTTATTAGAGCACATGTTTATGATTTAATCTGCCCCATCTGCCCGGAGCTATCCCTACAACATGCCTGTCTGTTTTATACTCTTGATTTTAAAAGCTTTTCAACAATAGCATTTTTTCACCCCTCCTCAACAGGCAGTCTACCAGACTAGTACACCTCACTGGCATCAAAACACAGCTCATTACTTACTCAGGATCCCACGTTTCCTATCTGTTCTTTCTTCCATGTGAAGCACAGCCAGACGCCTCCTTTTTTACTGGGCTTGCAGACAGTAACACCTTGCAGCAGCTGGGCTTTGCCCAAGGATCATGCCTCATTCTACAAACTCTAGCCCTCAAGGTTTATTTTTTGACAGCCATAAATGCAAGTGCTTGGAATATCATCAGAAGACAGAGGGAAAAGTGAGGTAGGGCTTGAAAGACATTTAAGCAACAGTGGTGTCCAGCTGTATTAACTCACAGAGACATCACCTTCCCAGAAACACCTGTGCAATGAGGAAAGCATCCAGCATCTTTCACTGGAGAACAGAGTCCAGCCTCATGACAAACACACCACAGAAAACATGTCACTGAACCACAGAAAGTGACCCATAGGACAGATTTGATGTTGGTTTTTTTTTCCCCAAGAAACACAGCACTGACACTCAGCATGTTTCATTGAGAGAGGCTAAAAGGAGCAGCAGAAACAGCCTCTGGAAGTCAGTTTTAGGAGACCAGGAGAGATGAAGTGCAGAGTGCACTAGCGACCTGTGCTATACCTGTACTGTCTCCAATACAGTATCTTGCTAACACCTGAGTAAAATATACAAAAGTTTGTATCTTCCCAACAAGTACTTCTCCTCAAAATTAAATTCTAACATGCATTGCACTGAGCAAAGAGATGGCACTTCCTGAGCACATCCCTACTTTTCCACAATTTCACTGCCACGTAGAGAGGAAAAGACAAGTATCTATTTCTGACCCACTCACATTCTCTGGGTATTGCTAAGATGGCCTCACTAGGATTGACTCAATCCTAAGGTCTGTTAACAACCACTGCACAAATGGGGAAATGATCTGCTGGTCCTGGTATGTTTATTCTATTTTCTAGAGAGTCAAAGAAGACAACCCCCAGATAAGAGCTATTCCCTGGTCATACACTATCTTTCCCCAAATTCAGCACCACGCTTTATTGTTATCACACCTCCTACATGAAATTTGAAAGAACATAGTTTGATCCATTCCAGAATGCATCTTGATGTTATACCAAAAAGGCATTTTGTACTTTGAGAATCACGAAAGGAAAGTGAGTTTACAAATATAAACCATTCCCCTACCCACACACACCTTCCCAGCATAAGCTGCAAGCATAGTGAGCTAAGTTTTTTATTTAATTTCTTTAGCATCTTAGCAACACATCAGCATCCTAAAACTTTCCTTCATTTCTTCATCTGGGGTATTTACAAGTATTGGCATTGTTTTACACACCTCCTTCCTTCTCAGACCAAATGGCTGCTTGATCTCAGGGTCAGAGAATTCATGTTGGAGAAGGCCTGTGGGGGTTCCATCATGATCTACCTTACACATGGCCAGCTACAAGGTCCCAACAGGACTTCATCCACTTTGGCCTTGAAAACCTGTGAGGACAGACATTGCACAACGCCTCTGGGCAACTTGTTCCAGCATGTGACTGTCCTCCTTGCTGGAAATTACATTAATCTTGAACCTCATTTCCACTTTCCTTTGTTGTTCCTCATGCAGTCACCATACACCAAAGTGAAGAAGCTCTGTCTTCTTGAGAACCTCCTCAAAAGCACCAGAAGGTCTCTACAGGTCCCATCAAAGTTTTCTCCAGGCTGAACAAGCCTAGCTCCCTCGGCATATGATCCTCATGCTGTTCCAGGGTTCCGAGAGCACTGAAAGGCCTTTAAATGCTCTCTTAGCCTCACACCCACCTCTCCTCTCTGCTCATGGCACCAGGGACCCCATTTTAGCTCTGCCTGTGGCCTTCAGCACCTGCCCAACCAGTGTTGTACCTGTGCCCTGCCTCTAGCCACATGTGTGACTCCTGGCCCTGGATCCCACTGATGCAGACCCTGACCTGAGATAATCACTTCCTTGGGTACTGGCTGCAGTCTTATTAAAGTAGTCCTGAATATTGTCAGCTGCCTTCACTTTCCCGGGCACAACAGTGGCTCATGCTCAGCTTCTTCAAAGCATTCTCATCTCTTTTTGTCATGCATCAATAAATCTAGTGACATTCAACATAGAAAACTAACAGGGCATCAGTCATTTGCAAACAATCCTGAAACATGATAAAAGGGAAAAACCGAGATGGGTTTTCAATTGTAAAACCCAAGTACCTCGGGAATATTAACATACTACTTCTAAAGTAAGCAGTCACCTCTGCTCCAGCTCTCTCAGAGTAACACCAAGACAAAGTCTTGGATTCTCTAGCGCAAACTTGCTAGTTTCACTCGCATCACAAATGTGAAAGTAACTCCTCCAATCAGTGCTGCCACCTCAGTGCTGGTTTGCTATTTTAATCTGTGCTCTTCCTGTGTTTCACTTTTCTATTGCAGTTTCTTAGTTTGTGTGTTTAGTTTGTTTGGGGAGACAGGGGTTAAACACTAAAAATACACAGTTGTGATGGAAATACCCTCATGGACAGGCTGAGGTTTGGCACGCTTTGGAAGAAAATAACTTAAAATAGCACAGAAAGCAAAGACTGTGGGATATGCATCTCTGATAGCTACTTTCTGCTAAAATAACCAAAATAGCTAAGATAACACTGACATTCACAGTTAACCCTCTATCCTGCTCAACAGAAATGAACAGGGCCACTCTAACCTCAGAGCTTTGCCTGAATAATGCAAATGACATTGCATTTGTTACGTTCTGACCCCAGGGTCTTCTTATGCAGCTAATTCTTATGAGAGTAAGGTTTAAAGAACCTTAGGTTTTGCAGGTACCCAAACCAAGATTGACACAAGTCTTACAGCCCCGTTATAGAAAAGGCTTTTTCTGTAGGACTTGCAGTTTGATCATCACAGGTCTAAAAATATGAAAGGGAAAGATGTGGAGGCAGAGGCTATATTAGCTCCATCAGTTTTTATACTTGGAGCTCAGGAAAAATGCAAAATGGAAGCAAAGGACACGAAACTGCAAGGACTGATTTTTTTCCTTGGTGTTCTCGACATCACATCGATAATTTATCTTTTGACATTCTAAAAGCCATTGAGTGCTAACTTTGGCCCCACACCCATGCCAACACAACTCATATGAATGCACACTTCAGTGGCTGCTGTCCTTTGCAATTATACACCTTGGCTACAAAGGACTTCACTACCAGCTTAACAAACAAACCATTAAAACAATTTGTGGCACCTGTTATTAACAACTTTGCTACAGGAACATGTTAAGTTTTGGCTTCCACAGGCAACGTTTAGGCCCACCTAGGAATGGGCCAAGAGCCCAAACAAACTGTGTGATTTGACTCTCATGGCTGTTCTAGAGAATATTTAACTTTTACCCAGACATATCCCAGGTGACTTATGCCCAAGTCTTAAAGTAAGTTCAGTGCAGCCAGGTAGGAAAATCAGGTGCCCTCATTCCTGTGGTTCAAACCACAGAACTATACAGAGTAAAAGCACAGAACAAAAGAGTTGACAGAAGCATTAAGTAGAGAAATGCAGCTTATCCTTGTAGTCTAATTTTTTCCTTAACACAGCATCCCCACACCCCAGGTCAGAAACCCCTGGAGCCGAAGGCCTTCCCGAGAGGCAGACCTCACAGAGCTCCCACTAGGAGCACGGTGACAGGCGGATATCCCAAGATTCAGCAAGAAAAAGTTTCCAAAAGCTCGAACAGGAAAAGGCCGCGCTGGAGTCAAGTTTTACATAAGAACGGAGAAGGCAGGAACCGCTGGCACTGTCCGCGGGCGGCTGCCGAGCGGAGCTGTCAGCCCAGGGCGGGCTCGCTCCCATCCCGCCCGGGCCGCAGCCTCCCTCCCCTCACGCGTGTCCCCAGCCCCTCACGCGTGCCCCCAGCCCCTCACCCCCGCC
>VXAX01007761.1:183475-243078 GCA_013399835.1 Leptocoma aspasia | reverse complement strand
CCCGGGCCGCAGCCTCCCTCCCCTCACGCGTGTCCCCAGCCCCTCACGCGTGTCCCCAGCCCCTCACGCCCGCTGCCCCTCGGGGGTGCGCAAGGCCACGGCAGCGGCAGCCCCCGCCTGCCAGCAGCGCTGTCCCAGGGTGCTCTCCCCGGCGGCGGGGACAAATCCATCCCCAGCCCAAGCCACCCGCTCCCGTGCGGGATGGGCACCGCGGGCTCCCCGGCCGAGAGCGGGACCGCGCACGCAGACGCCGCTGGACTCGTCTCATCCCTCTGAACTAACTTTCCTGTTTCCGCAAAAATCACACAGGCACCGGAGGGGGTGGGGGTTATTGTTTCCAGCAAACGCTTCTCATCCCTACGAGCCACCCGCACCGCCCCCGCACTCCCATCCCGCCGGGACCCCGCCGGGACCCCGCCGCTCCCCAGCATCTCCAGCGGCCGGGCGGGCATCCCGCGACCCCCGCGACGGGCAGCCCCCGGCACCCCCCCCCCGGGCCGCCCCGCTCCTGCCCCCCCCCCTCTCCCAGCGCCGGGAATCGCCCGCAGGTCCCCGCCGCCCCTCGCCCCCCGCGGCGCCGGCTCTCACCCGCGCGTCCCTGGGCCGGGCCGGATGGGGCCGAGTGCTGGGGGAGCGGCGGAGGTAGGGCAGGACACGGCCCCGGCTCCTGCCAGCGGAAACGGGAGGAGGGGCTCGGACCGGCGTTACCGAGCGGGGAGGAGCTGGGGGCGCTGCCCAGGGGAGGCTCCAGCCCCGCGGAGGAGGGAAGGGAGGGATGGAGGGAGGGAGCGCTGCTCCTTCGGCGCAGCCCACCCGCTCCATCCCGCGCCCGCCGGAGCCCCTTGGGCAGAGCCCTGCCTGAAGCCCGCCCCGCTCCCTCTGCCGTCCGCGGCACCCTCCGGGAAGCCCCTGGGCTGGGCGCCAGGAGCATCCCCCGGCGCACCCTCCCTCACCGACCGCCCCCCCTCAGCTGTCCCCTGCCCCGAGGGACCCGCGGCTGGACGTCCCCTCCGGGCTCGGGTAGGCAGGGGTGGTGCCCGTGCCCGCAGACGGCCCGGAGCGCAGCCCTGACCGCTGCTGCGAGCGGCACACCCGGGCTGAGATGCTCGCTGGTCCGAAGCCCACCACGACTGCCAGTGTGTTGCTAAGGCTTCTAGCACAGGGGGGATGCGTTCCTGAGTGCTCCTCTGAGGTTTCTGAGATCGCAGCAGGAGTTGTAGACAGGTGTGGGTCGGTCTCCTCTCCCCGGCAAGAGAGACCCCGGACGAGAGACCTATCCGGGTCTCTCGTCCCCGGATAGGACGAGAGGACACAGCATCAAACTGTGGCAGGTTTGTGCCATATTAGAAAATATTTCTTCACTGAAAGGGGTGGAGTCACTATTCATGGAAGTATTAAAAAAATGAGTATATGTGGTGCTCAGTCTTGTTTTAGTGGTGGACACAGCAGTCCTGGGTTTATGGCAGGACTCTTGGAGATCTTTTCCAACCTTAATGATTCTTATCTGCAGTGCTATGGGAGACAGGGCCATAAGGGAGATCTTCTGACATCATATTAAAAGTCCCCACCTGCCTTCCTCTGGGTGTCAGTGGAAGTGCAACAAAAACTTAATGAAGTCAACTTTAAACACAGTCTCCAGCAGAAGACTCTCTCGAGTTATCTTAACAGAGCTGGGGAAGGTTCTGGCATGGACCACTAAGTGAAGTGTTATGTGCTGGGGAAACAACCTAGAACTGGGGTAGAGATGCTTACAGAAGTAGAGCAGTGCAGTTATGGACATGGGCCTCCTGAAAGGAACTGTATTTTACAGTGTATGAAGAGCAACTCAAGGCTTTACCATAAATGTTTTTGCAGAAGGAAGATCTGTTTCACATTCCTAGGTCCCCTGTGTATTCTCATTTCCTACTCTGGTACTGCTGCTGCTGTCACACTTCTCAGTTCAAGGGGATGTCCACAACAAATACATGCTCGTGTACCTTCCATCATGTCCTAAGTGGATTTTTATGAACTGCTTCAAGAGACTCGAAGCATCCTGGTGGCAGTGCTGCCAGAACACAACTGTCATTTGCTGCATGTTTGTTTCTCTCCCTCCCAAAAGAGAAGCATGTGCAGCAGCTCTCTGTTTGTAATTTATTTATGTGCAGAAATACACAAACGTTGCTGTGTGTTTACCTTAAAGCAAGCAATGAAGGAAATGTGTCTTGCAATGCACCAAGAGATACAGACATCAGTGGAGAGGACTTCTTTTGGTTCTTTGGTTCCAGACTCCAAGAAGGGTCCATCTCCTGGATGCTGTAGCTCTAATGTGGCAAATCCCGTTAGACCGGAGGACTGAAGGATCTTCATTCCAGAACTGATGCCAATCTTTTAATAACTTAAACTTTGGAAACAAACAACCACTTCCTGAAAGACAGGCGGCACAGGAAGTCAGCAGACAATGAGAACACCTTTGACACTTTTGGCTGGTTGATTGTTCGCTCTAAAAGAAACAGCACGATGTGTTCTTTACCTGCTGCATAAGCAAAGCAACTTTATACTCAGGTATATGGGATTTCTATAGTTCAAGTCAAAGTGAAAGATCAATGTGAAATCAAGTCATCCTTTGGTGTCTACCTTGGAAAAAAGGTAAACTGTGCACAGGAAATTAATAAAACATATATGGGAGCTTTGTATGAACCTGATAATTTAGGAAAGAGCTTGAGGATCACTGTGAAACTGAGGACTGGAGTGGCTGATACTGTAGATACACTTTATACCAAGGAAACTGCATTTATCTGCAGCTCTCTTCTCAATTATGCCAGTAAGTTTATGAAAGTAATCTATTAGACCTGTGTTTCATCTTCAACTAGCTGTCTTCCACATGCAACCAAATCTAATGCAGGGGCACTCTGATGTTGTCCATACACCCATACAGTGAGGAACAGAAGGAATTGCACCTCATCAGCATCTTCTCCCAGGCAACCAGTGACAGGATGAGATGCCACAGTCTTAAGCTGCACCAAAAGAAATTTAGGCTAGGCGTTAGAAAAATGTTTTTCACAAAAAGAGTGGTTCAGCATTGGAATGGGCTGCCGAGGAATGTGGTAGAGTCACCGTCTCTGGAGGTGTTTAAAAAAAATGGATGTGGCACTTAGTGCCGTGGTTTAGTTGATAAGGTGGTGTAAGGTCATAGATTGAACTCGACAATCTCAAAAGTCTTTTCCAACCTCATTAATTGTATGATTCTGTGTACCTGAATCCATGGCATCTGACCAGCAAACCTGAAGGCCACATGCAGCTTCTGAGAACAGCTTTGGGTAGCTGCATTTGAGGCATCTAGAAAAGGACGCTTTCCAGTGTAATTCACAGGATGTACCCTCTCTACTGTAATAGCAAGTGTGTGGCTTTGGTCCCAGCCACCAATTTCAGATGAAATCATAACATGGCAAGAGAGCTGAGTGCTGTGGGGAAATCAAGGAGGTTGAAAATCAAAGTCTTTGCTTCTCTTTTTGACTGAAAGAGAACATCCATCTAGACTTCCTGACTTTGCTCATATTCAGGTTCTTTCCATTGTTGTTGCAGTATTTTGCACCAGAAGATGAGGGGGGTGCTTTTCTCTAAAGATGCTCTATTAGTTTTCCTCAGAATGAGCACCAATACTTTTGTGGCTCATTTAAGAGGCCAAAATTGTACGAATCACAGATTTGGAGTCTTGACTAATTGCTGAACCAGCATGTTAAATGCAAGCAAACATGGCTTGCAGTGTAATGGATCTAGATCTGGTGTCCAAGAGGACTGGGACTGCACCACGGTCCGTGAGCTTATGGACAGAGCTGTGGTCAACCCAAGCTTCTGGCTAGCCTTCCCTTGTAGAGAGTAGTCCTGACCTTGCCATTTCATTACAAGCATGCAAATTGTCTGTTGCCTTCCTGCTTTGTTTTGATGTAGACTCTGCTTACAGGATTGGTGAAACAGCATGACTCCCTGGCAGCTTCTTGAAGGCTCAGCATGTGTTCTTCCTGCCTCTTCTACAGCTCTGAGCAAGTCTGAGGGTGTTCTCAGCTGTCTTAGTTCTTATGCTTTGCTGTAACCACACAAGATCTTCAACTCCTTCATCTGGTCCAAGATGTCAAAGAAGCAAGACAAAAATGAGCTGGGTAATGGGGAAGAAAATGTCACTCGGAAACCATTGCACCAAAGGCTAAAGCATGTGTGTAATACTCAAGAAAACAATGATCCTTGGGTCAAGATACTGAACTAGAAAGATATCTTAATTCAATCCCTACCTTTGCCTCTGGGCCTACCTACATGTTTTCTTTGTTGGCAATGTCAGTTTAAGAAGTTCCCACCCCCTCACCACAGATGCGTGAATGAATTCAAATGAACTTGTCTTACCTGAAGTGTTCCCTTTTTGCTTTGAAGTGCAGATGAAGGGAGGTCTCCTGACTTGCCTAGTTCTGTGTTGCTCAGACCCATGGTCTGTCTTATCTCAGAAGATTATCAGTAAGTGGAATCATTTTAGTAATTCAGTTCGACATGATTCCACAAGCAGATGTGGCTGCACAAATTAAGGCTGATAAACTGAAGCATGTACATTGGAAAAAAAAGGAATAAGTTAAATGGAAACTTTTAAAGTGCTTTCTTATAAAGAAAACATGGATATTTAGATCTCTGTTTTGCCACTTTACCTTCTAAGGTCCCAGTGCTGTGGCTGTAAAGTGACATGGGGAATCAGCTTTTAATGTTTCGTCCTTTGATTTTACAGCACGTTCTTACAAGTTAAGTTAATAATTCTGGTATTTCTGCCCCAACAGAAATTAAACTTGTAAGACACTCTGATATCCTCATTTGTTGTTGGTTCTTTAGAGTTCAATTTAGCCTTTCCTCTTGAAACTAGGCTATCTCTTTTTTTTTACACATGCTGCTATTTTGTGTTTGCTTTGCTTTATTTTTAGCAAAATTGCAGCTGGCTCTTAGTTCGATGCACTCTCTGGTTTCTTCTGGTGAAATTCCAAGAAAGGAAGCCTTGGGGACAGAGAACTACAGTCCTTCCAGTCTTTGAAGTATTCTTGCATGGATTTCACCCATTCTGCAAGGGGACAGAAGCCTCTTAGTCCAGATCAAAATTTCCAGTACTTCTTTTGCCTCTTAGCTTTACTGAATCACCTTCATCTCTTGGCCTACATAAAAGTGAGCTCTCCCAGACACATGAATTTTATTTTCCTTTCTCTACTGAGTTTCAAAGGCAGGTAGATGTTTCTTGCTGACACTGGTTATTGACACCAGGGAGCTGTGAACTTCAAGAGCAAGCACAGAAAGGAATAGTGCCAGAGAATAATCTTCCACTGCTAGTAAGTTGAAAATAAACCCTGCCTAAGTGTCCCAAAATCAACTGTGCAAATATTTCATCTATTCCACAGCCTGTTGGTTTGTGTTTACTGCCTTGATAACATCTTAAAACTTTGCTTAATGTGGTTTTATTCATGATCAGCTAATGGAATAAGTGGACTTCTAGGGCTCAGCTTCTTCAGGGAGTGACTTCCATAGGGTCTGCTATTATGGTGTAACCTAGCAGTGAACGCATGCAAGACACCAAGCTCATCTTTACAGGAGAGTACTAATACACATCATAAGGAATTTTCCATTGCTGGGGACTTTGCCCTTTCTCTGTACAGGCTTCATTTCAAAACATTGTTGTCTGCATTGGCCAAAAACACTTTTCCCAAGAGCCAGTCTTTTTTCTTATTAGTGAGGTTTTATTTGATTTGTTGCCTGCTCCACGCATGGTTCAGAGATCAGGAAGGAAATTGGACAGGGCTGAAACAGGCAGGTGCATGCATCAGCAATGGACTGTAGACAGCTGGGGCCATTCATACCTACGTGGCCAGCTGGAGGGGCTGCCTGGTTTGCAGAGATGTAGTTAATTCAGTCCTGGATGGCTTGGTCACCTGGCTGGGACTAGCAATAACATCCAATGGATGGGCGAAGGCAGCCTTTGCTTGCATGGATTTTTCATGTGTAGCACAGAACAGCAGGTATTTCAAGATGCTTTGTTTTCTAGGTGTTTAAAGTACTTGGCTCATCTTTCTCCAAGCTTGACTGATTCTGGTTACCAGCCATGCAGATCTTAAGAGAAGCTGTTGGCATCTGTGTGTCTGTATTACTGTTTGGAAGTCTGTTCTTGAAGGTATTTCTTTGTCTTGAAGAGAGCAGGCAGAGCAGGAACTTGGTGTAGATTTTGCTTAATAGGTGCAAGCAAATTTTCTGTTCTTGACCATCCACTTTTGGCTCCTGCACAAAGAAGGTTAACAGCACTAGCCCTGCAATGTCCTTAAAAGTAGCCTCTGAGAATGCAGTGTCTGCAAGATTGGGGGAAAAAATACATGGAGCACTTTCCTTTAACAAGAAACAAACCATCCTTCTCCAGCTCTGACTTCATGACATCATCTTTAGTATCCTCCTTACTCTTGTCCTTTCCTTCCTATACTCCAAAGCACAGGGTATGCCTGGTGAAGACTCATCCCTGTCAGGGACCTCCCACGTGCAAATGGAAACCCACACTTTTACAGTTACAACAGATCAACTGGCATGCAGTTGCTTAATGAGGAAGTAAGTCAATTAGTGCCCCTTCCACATTAAATTGATTGTCCAGGCCACACAACTCTGCCTGGCCACCCAATAAATTTCCTGTTCAATGGCTGCCAGAGCATCATGCAAACCACCTCTTCCCTCAGAGCATCATGAATGGCTGCATCGTTCCCCCACATCAGCAGCATTGTGAGGGAGGACCAAGATTATTGCCTCTCAGTGACTCCTGAATAGACAACCTCAGTTTACAAGTAAAGCAGAGAGGCTGTTTGATTGCCTTGGAAACACAGAAAGCTAATCTGTTTTCACTCTTCTCTCTCATTCTTTTCCTCCAGTTTGCTTGCCAGATGACATCCTGTGCAATACTTGTGCATCTCACTGTCTGCAGCTAACTGGTGGAATAATTTGACCTCTGTAAACAATTCTTTTGCTGGTGCACGAGAGCACAGACTGGCTCACTGAGCACTGGTAGCTGTGCAAGGAGAACAGAAGCAAAAGCAGCAAGAATTATTTTAGTCTGTCAAGTCATCAGACTTGATACATAGAGGAAATCTGCTGGGCAAGACAACATTATTTAACATACCCAGTTTTCTAAGCATAATTTTATTTAAAATGCAAAAGAAAGATTGGTCTCTCAGTACCATGCATGGAAGAGAGGGAAAAAGAAAGAAGCCTCTAAGAGAGAAAGGCTGAATGAGCCTGTGACTGCACCACTGCTGATGTGGACAGGCAGCTGTGCAGGATATATGTGCAACCTCCACACACTGGCACATGAGCATGTATGTCTGACACCTATATAAATGTATGGTAACCACATCCGTGCACGTGTTGACTTTCAAATGAATGCATATGAGTGCACACACTCATATACAGGTATAGCATGAACATTTTCAAGCTGTCCATATGTGATCAGAGTTGTGGAAGCTGCTGCCATTGCCACTGCCCCACCTGTATGCTCAGGTGCTTACACTCCTTTTATGTGTGTGGTCACGCCCTGGGTGTGCACTGTGGGAAATGCTTTTCACAGGATGCTGATTGTGGTGAGACCCTAAAGCAATCATTTGCCTGTTTCCTTGACTCCAAGTCTTTTTCCCATTTGCACAAACCTGGAGATGGAAACTTCACTCTATCAATCACAAACCAGCTCAGAGGTACTTTTCTGAAAATACACAATATCTGCAGTTTATTTTTCAGTTTGGTATGGGGGGGGCAGGGGTTGTTCAAGCACAGACTTTTTTCTTAGACATGCATTCCATGGACAACTCAGGGCAGAGAGTCTCTAGTCCTTCACCAGCCGGTAGATGTGATGTTGGGCACCGTGGTCACTAGTTGATACTTCAAAAACATATGCTATGCACAGCAAGGTCTCCTGTGTGTCCCTGTTTGTCACAACCTAGACAGAAAATGAGAAGAAGCTGAAATGGCAACTGCTATTTCTCTGCTTACATATTTAACACATTTAACATAAAGCAGAAAGTCAGTAATAGACAAAGAACAGAGAAGTGCAGGATCGATACACAGCTTGGCCCACACACCAAAGCACTTTTGCAGCCTCAGAACTACAATGCAGTGAAGAGACAGGGAGATGAGGAAAAGACCACTGTGACCAAGTAGTGATCACATCAGCGGAAGCAGGTGCTCTACTTCCCACCCCTGCTGTTGCAGATTTCAGCAAAAAAAGCTCTTTTTGCTCTCTTTGTTGGGTGTAGAGGCCCCCTCCCGTGGCACACCCACTCCTGTTCACACATATATTGATATATCACAACCGCAGACAGATGTTTTCCTTCATCTGCTCCTGCTTATCAATAGTAGACACAGAACACGAGGATTACAGAGCATTACTCCTTTTACAGGAGACTTACAAATTTGACTCCATTACACCTCCCATTCCATACACTCTAGATGTTGGGAGAAGGATGGCTGCTACACTCATGCATTCTTACAGAAGCTCCTTTTTTCCAATTTTTTTTCTATGGCCCCTCAGGACCCTTAGTGTCTCTACAACGTGACTCTGTCAGCAGCATGGTGAAGGAGCAGTGTTGTCCTAGTTTCTGCAGCATGCACTAGGTGGCAGAGACAAGAGAAATATTGCTCTCAGAACTCCTAGCTCAGCTTCCCTCTCTCTGTCACTGCACAACTTTGCACATTCTCGTCACCTGAGTTTGTGCCATAGTTAAAGTTCTCTCCTGCTGGAGGAGACAGATTTTTAGCAGCAGCAGCACAAACTCAACTGCAGAAGAAAACCATTCCAGCTGGATGCTTGAACTGTACCAAAGCCCAATTGTTCTTGTGAAAACAGGAAGAAAATAGCTGTTTTCAAACTTCCTTATTAATTTCAGCCATCTGATTTTGGTCTATTCTGTTTTCTTTTCTTACTTCTCGATTGGATTTTTAGTTGAAGTCCTCTCTTCTGCAAGATGTGGTAAGGTATACACATCTAGGTGTGCTAAAACACTAGGCCTTTTTCTGAAAAAATGAGCTCTGAAATCTTGCAAGTTCTAGATCCAGAAAAATGTGCAAAGCAAGATAAATGATGCTTGTGGGATTAGAGGTATCTAAGCTCATAAAAGGGTTTAGAAAAAAATATAATTAGACTTGCCTCAAAGGTGGTAGTGGGGACTGAGGACTACCAACATGCCTTACATTATGCATTTTTCAGCTCCTCAGTGGGGAGTGGAAAATGCTCAGGTTGCTGCTCAGGGAGCAGCACTTTCATCTTCTACAGTACTGCAAGGTAGTGTGTGCCAGCACCCACATGGGACATGCCTTCAGTGCCAGAAGATAAGGGAAGGACATGAGATTTCTCAAAATATAAAGCCCCTGAGGAAGTATAACTATGTGACAGCTTTTTTCTTAGAATTTATAGGAAATGCTGGCCTGACTGAGGAATGAAACATGCAGAAGGCAGCTACAATGTTCCCCAGTATGGATTACAGCACACAGGTCTTCCATCTCTCTGTCTCTGCCCCTCTCATGCTTTTGCTCATCTCAAAGAACTCTCAGCATTTATACTCCTCATTTCTCCTAGATGTTTAAGATCTTAATACAAACATGAAAGAGTAAGCTTTTAATGCCCTGTGATGTATATTATTAACCTTGTGTTTTATAGCTGATATGTCTGAGCCACAAAGCAGTGAAATTGTTGCCTGCAGTTATCCAAGATCTTCAGAGAACGGAATGAAAACCACTTTGATTTCCAGTATTTCATACAGCCACCACCATCTCTTCTACTTACCCAGCCTCACGTTCTCTGGGCAAAGATCTGTGATGCCTCTTACAGAGGCAAACACAGAATTCAGTCCATTAGAAAAATCCACCTTTTAAGCTGTCTGCCTTCTTCCCAAATTTAGGCTGCAGCTGAGCCTGGAAAGGCTCCCAGTATAACAAAACACTAATGCAAATCTAATTGCTGTAGCCTTGTAATCCTGACCTATCTAGAGGTTGCAGTGATTCAGAAGGTGTCCGAGAGCTTCCCCACCATGTCCCCCCTCCTTTGCACATCTCCATATTCTGTACAGGTCCTGGATGGTCCTGAGGAAACTACTTTCTTCCCCCCTAATATGGTAAGTGAAGAACTCCTCCTAGAGAAAACTTTTATAGCCACTCAACATGCTCTTATGGGTTTTTTTTACCTTGCAAAAAGGGCCAGGACACAGAAAGTACCTCAATATTTGTGAAATAGTGGAATGAACATTTCCTTCACTGACTTTTTCCTCATTCCCCTTCCTTTGTCTCTCTGCCTCATGAGCTCTCCCTTTATTTTTCTTTTTACCTCTCTGTTACCCACGTCTCTCAAATCCTTTTGTTGGTCCTCTGCATGAGTTACTATCTCTAGAGCTCCATAAATGGTCTTGTAGTGCAATACACATGAAAGACACTAAGTTCAATTAGATGCTGAGCTATAAAAGGAAATCTGCTTTGACTCTCAACAGTGAACTCCTGCATGGTGCTTACATGTTGCCAAGTTGCAACAAAACCAGCTGAAATTCCCACCTGTAAGATAGTGAAGTTCTCCAGCACACTGTTCATCATGTACTTCTCGGGAAGGTGCTTGAGTTTATGGATGAAGTTGATCATGTACTCGCAGAGAGGGGAGCGGTGGATGCGGTAGGAATAGTGTCCGTTTTCGTAGCGTGCATACTCTGTCTGCAAGGCAAAGCACAGAAGGGGCACGTGGGGCTACGCTGGCACACCACTGACACTAGCACAAAAAGGGGCTCAGAACTGAAAAATTACAGTGGCACTTTTAAATAATTTTATGAACAGTGACCACAGTACTTTGCACCAAGGTCAGTCCCCTTGAGTCCTCCAATTTCTTTGGCTTGATTTCCTGTTTTCTTTAGAACAGTGGGCTCCAGCTTCTGAGCAGCAAACCCTCAAGGCACTGTGAAAGGTAACTAAGAGGCACAGACCAATTGACACCTACACTACAGTCTGCATCTCTACTGGAAAAATACTAAGTAAAAATAAACCGAAAAAGATAATAACTACTGTTTTAGCAAGACCAGGAAGGAATGATAGTAATGCTATGCTCAGGATGCTTTATAGCTAAAAACGACTAAAGCTTTCTGGTACTTCTGTGAGAGAACACAGAATTTCTGCCCCACACTTAGGAAAGGGTCTGGCCAATGATACACAGAGGGATTTTTTTGCTCACATTCACACCTTAGCTCCTGTATATTTTATCTGCTTTTGAAGAGAAACTGAGGCCATATTCTATGATTGCACAGCAGACCCTTAAAAGCCTGTAACCTTTTTTCACCCCAGAAGCTTGGTCTTCTTTCATGTGCACCATGACACCTTCCTTTAGCCCCTCTATCCCTCTGCTAATACTTAACCCAACTTTAGGCATGCCTATCATGTGACTGGAGAATGGTTTTGGGGAAGGATGCACCTTGAACTCACTGCTGACATGAGAACAGCTGATGTTCTGCACACAGATGCTTCTGCATCCTAAGGTTCCTTGAGAAACAGGGCAGCAGGAGGCATGTCAAAGCAGCTCTCTTAGCAGCTGAATGTGGCATCAAAAAGAATTTCTTCAATACCAGTTATATGCATAACCCAGTTATTTGCAGTTGCTCAAGCTGTAACTGTATAAGCTCTAGGACTAATAAAATGGTAATACTATAGTCTGTAAATTATTACAGTCAAATTAATAGCTATAGTCTAGAAATTATCTGCTTAAAAACACTGGTGAGATGAGGTGTTGCTTATATGTTTTCACATCTCTGGACTACAAAACACATCTATGTTTCCTAGCTTTCCTCTGCTTCCCCAAAAACCCCAGAGAATCGGCAGAGCTAAGAGTCCTATGTATTTACATCTCCTCAGAAACTGAGATTTAAGGGAAAACTAGCAAACACTAGCAGATCTTCAGTGAAATCCTAAGACCAGAATTTTGCAGGCTGAGATATCTTATATCTATCATCCCTCTCCCTGACAAGAAGCATGAGACACATTTTGCCTTGAGATACAAAGGCAGCATGCAAATACTTTAAGTGACAAAACTGCAGCCAGAGGGAACCTTGCACCCAGCTGTCTGCTCCTTACCTCTACTTTCTCTACCACCTGCTTTCCAAAGGAACACACTTTGGTGGAACAGGTAATGACCATGTTTTCTGGGCTCTCATACTGGCTGGAAACACCATAGAAAGATCTGGATTCATCTTCAATATTGGTATTCAAATCAGCCTGCCAAAAAAAAAGAACAAAAAAATTCAGATGGTCATCAATAGATGGTTGTGGCATTTTCTCACCATTACCTTGCACAGCCAGGATAGTAAAGTATTGGGAGTGTCCCCAGCTCCTTAAGCAGACCAATGCGCATTGAGCAAGCGGGAGAAATCTGAAAAGTACTGAAAAAAATCCTATTTCCACTTCAGAAAATGGTGTGGATTTGCATACACATTGGGGAAATCTGGTGGAATATCCTCCTAACATTAAAAACATATGACACGGCTTGGAGGTACTCACAAAGCATGTGGAGAGCAGACTGCAGAGACAGAGCAGTGCAACAGACAGGCTAGACTGGGCTGACTCACCAAGGAAGGAAAATAATGATAAAGCAACAGTAATAAAGTTTTTCCACCCTAAGAACATAGGTAAGGGAAAAGAGACAGCAGGGAAAAGGAATGTGTGAGTACACAGACACATCAGGACCAGGTACTACAAATGTAAATAGACAGGATGCAACATAAGGAATGTAAGTTACTGATGGATCAACCCAGTTACACCTGAATTCAAACCCATCTCCAGCAGCACCCACAGTTTTCAAATGTGGATGCCTAAGGCTGGCCAACTGAAGCCTCCTGTTGGGACAGAACTCCTAAATATCCTGGCTGTCTGGAGCTTCCACCAGGGGTCATTCCAACCGCAGTTATGAAACAAGTGGAGATTCCCTGAAGCTCTAGAAACACTAGGGGTGTGTGGGAATGCCCAGCTCAGCTTCCTCCCCTTCAAAACTGAAAGGGCAGAGCTTCTCTCTGCTCCACAAGCCCATCTGCTCATTTACATCAGTGTAAAAGCAAGGATCTGTTCCCATAGGCTGCTCCAGAGCATTTTATTCTTCCAGCTGAGCTAGGGAAGAGGAAACTGAAGAAAGTGTGTTCCTGCTACAGTCGACAGAGTGTGACTAGGGCAATATCAGATGTCATTCTAGCAGGGTTTTCTAAACCAGTGTCAGTGAAGAGTTTTTTATTTGAGATCTAGAGCAGCACTAAGGACACCACAATAATGAATGCCCCTCTTTCTTTACCATGCAAAATACCTGTCTCTTATCTGTCATGAGATAATAAATACTGTTAGCTTAGCTGTCTTAAGGAGCAACTTAACAAAAGGTTTAGGTCAGTCTAGAAAGTGACAGTCAAGTTTTTTTTGCCTTCTGTAGACACATGAGCTTGCTGCTGCCTTCGTTGCACCACAAAAGATGAGGGCACAAAGATTGCCTATGTTCACAGCAACACATACTTGGGTTGGCTTGAGTCTCTTGAGAAATTGCACCTCAGATTTGTACTTAGATAATGCCAGGCTGGTTCTGACCCCAAGAGAGAGCAGTCTCAGTCTTCCAGAGCAGTCTGTGCTTCCCCATTCCTGCTGTACTGACACACATTTCTGTGTCTGTATTACAAGGCTCACTGAGGAATTGCTCAGTTAGTTCTCAGTTCCCTGCCCTGATTCAGAAATATTTGTGTGCGTTCAAACAAAGAATATGTGTTGGAAGGATGGGTGGCAACAGGGATAGCAGAAGTCAGGACAGCTTATTCTAATGAATTATTATGGCCATGCTGTAGACCTCAGTATTAAATAACTGTAGTTATGCAGCTACTTTCATTGTACCACAAATGTACCTGTATTAGAGAATAGCAGTATTACTCCATTCTGGTTTAGGTTTTTATTAAGTTAGTGTAATACTGTACTTTAATACTGTAATACTCACTTCCATGTCAATCCAATCAACTGTATTGTTTATTTCACTCACACTCCAACTGTCTGAATAAGGATTCATTTCTTTCCTTGTCCAGAGAGGAACTACACTGGGAATCCTTCACAATATTTTTCTGCTATTTCCCTTGGGACTGATAAACACAATGTATGGACTTGATTCCGCTCTTCCAAAGAAATTGTCCCACTGAGTCAAAAAGAACAAAGGGTCAAGGCTACAGAGGCTTTGTCAGGCCATTGCTACATAAACACAGCAGAGGCTCTTATTGCAGAGCCAGACAAACATTTTCAGAGTGTCACTAGTAAAGTTAAGGTTACAATCTCCAAAAGACTCACTGGTAAAATTAAAAAATAAATGCACTCAATGTGAGGCAAAGCAGAAAGGTGCTAGTTCCACTTCAGGAGGAAAGCTTCACTAGCCCTAAGAAGCCACTCCAGGTGCATCCACAGTTTGACAAGCCTCCCATCAGAAGGCCAGACTAGAATTTCACAGCCAATTAACATCTAATTAATCAACATTACTTGCAAAACTATGGTAATACTGTTTGAATTAAGGAGTCATCACCATTCACTAACATTATGTACAATCAAGTTCCTGGAAGCCCTGTTGCCCTGGAGCAGTGGGATCATGTTGGAACTCACATTTACACTGCATTTTTTATTCTAAAGCTTGCCCCATATTTTGGGCTAAGATGGTCAGACATGGAGTGGTCAGTCACCAGGAGCTGTGTACCCACCTCCTGTCACCTTTGCAGATCTCTTAAACATACATACATGGAATTTCAGCAGCTCCAGGAATGACAGTAGCTGAGGGCTTCAGTTCATGTTTACAGAAGAATGGAGCTAGGGCACCCCAGACACTGCTGGCATTACAGCTACAGCTTTTTCACTTATTTATAGGTGCTGGTTCCCACCTTCTCAAGGAAGGCACTGCCCCTGTACCGGAGATTATTTAGCACACACATACCTGCTCTTGAACTATCCGCAACCTGGTTTATACATGTGAACTGAAAATAGCAATGGTGTACATGAATACAAGACCAAGGAACAACTCAGGAGTGGAACTCCAATCTCTTAGCTTTCCCTGCTGTGGAGATCATTACCTCCTGAAGGGAGACAAGGCAGAAAACTGAGGAAGAACACTGTAATCTGCCATAGCCAAATTAACTTCTAAATGACAACTGGACACTGGGGTAATTAATGAAAGGATCCAGTTACACTTGTAAGGATTGCATGAGGACAAGACCATAATGACCAAAAGAGCTACTGCCTTTAGCTTAACATCTAAAAACACTATGGCCTTTATGCCTAGATTCCTATGAGCTCCCCACAACACCCAGACTATCAGGACTACATTGCTTCTCTAAAGGAAACCTTGTGCCAAAGCACATCCAGCGCTGGAGCAAGCATTCAAGGTGAGCAGAGACAGGTGTGACTTACTGTGTCCAGTACATTCCACCCTGAAAAGATGCAAGGCAATAAAAGTGACTATGATGCAAAGGAAATTCATCTTCCCAGAACTCCATCAAGCAGGAGGGCTAATCTTCACTTTATAGTCTGGGAATGCATAGAATTTTTTAATATGTAACTGGATGTGACTAGAACCCAGGTGCCTCAGCTCCTCTCTGGCAAATGCCCTAGTATATCCAACAACAAATGAGATGAGTTTTAAATACATTCCTTACCCCAACCTAGGCAGCCAAAGGAGACATAGACAGGATTTAGGAAAGTCTCACTGAGGGGGCTGAGCTGCCTGGCCCCCCAGGCTCCTACTTGTCACTGCTAGAACAGGGTGGGACTGCGGGGGCAGCAGCAGCATTCAGGCTGTTGGGTGGTGTCCAGCATTCAAACAGCTGTTCTCAGTCTCTTTTACAGGCAAAGGTAGAAGATCAAATAAACAAGGCATATTACAAGCTAAACCTGAGTTATGAGCCACCAGCTGGACCATAGTACTTTATCTGACAAAGTCAGGGTTCTTGCTTTCTGTCCCAGAAGTTCCAGATGCAAAAACCTGAGCACACTCTGGCATTGCAGAAATCTGGTGTGTCTGGGATGTGTTTAACTTGCTGTGCAAGCTCAACACAGATGACATACTTACCCATAGCTTGTCTGATGACTTCCAAACATGCTGAAATTACAATCACTGAGATATCTGTGATATAGCACATCCCAGATATCCACATACTGCATGCAAGAGCGAATCTGCCTTCTTGAGGGGAAACATCTGCAATTTCCTCCTTTCCAGAGTAGTAAGCAGAATGTTTAATTACCTACAAGACAAGATTTCTAGATGGAAGAGAAGGGATTTGTTCCAGGAAGAGCATAGTAGCCCTCCACAAGTTAATATACTCCTCTCTCCCCTACATCTCAGGAAAAGATTCTTTGAAAATTCCTCGGCAATTCAGTCTTTCAATCTGCCTTTTGCTGACAATAATCTCTACACTGTTGAACACTGTGGGGGACAACTTTGGTGGAAGAAGTGCCATTGGCAGAGTCCCCGTACATAAGGCAGCAACTGGAGGCGGTGCTGGTGATGGCAGGTGAAATTAATGTGTGCAAAAATCATAAAATTCTCTCTTTCTAGCTGCTGTCTTGTTTGCTGCCTCAGGAGTACCAAGAACAGAATGGATGTGGAGACCAAACTGCCATTCCTTGCTCTCCAGGCAGTTTCATGATTGAAAGCATCCAGTGGGCAAGGCAGTTTGCTGAGGGCAATTTGCACTGCTGCTGTTCTGACTGGATTTGCTTGTGACAGGAGAGAAGCCAAGTGCAGGACAGCAGTTTCCAGCCCACCCCTTCAGCACTTTTCCACAAAAGTATATTCCATTTAGCTGGAAGAAGATGCTCAGTGATTTGACTGCCTATCACCAAGAAGAAATTACTACATACATTCTTCACAGGCAGGACAGGGCTTCCAAGAAATTCCCCTGATTCATGTCTCTGCAGATAGCTGCTCTGTGCAAAGTACCACCTGTCCTCAATTCCTGGTTTGTCACTTTCCTTCTGTCTCCCATGCAGAGTCTCAGAACTTCTGAAAGCTCCAAGGTGCAAGTGCACCATTCTACTAACGTGCAAAGCCCTGAGCACGCCTCTTCCCCAAACTATTAATAACGATCCATACCGGAGGAGTTCACAGGGAGAAGCAAGGAACAGGTGGCAGAGATAATATTAGCCTGGAAAAGAGCAGGGCTGCCACTGCCCATGTGTTGGGAGGCTGCTGTCTCACATTCATTGTCATGTGCTAGAATGCACTTGGAGCACAGAGAAATGTCACGCAGATGTCATACACAACCTGCCAACCAAAGTCCAAAAATCAGTTCATTGTACCAAATGCCCAATGCCAAAATCGAGGAAGAATTGCAAACACTGCAACACTGCTTATGTTTCAAAGTAAGCAACTTTTAACTCTTAGGTATTGTATAGATCATTTAAAGCACCTTTGAACAAACCTGAACATCTCTTCCTCAGTCATACTAGATCCTCAGTGCTACCACTGAAGTCAAGAAACCTCAACCCTGGTGTTTAGAATTAGGCCTCTGGTACACAACAGACTATCTGGTAGATTCAATGGTTCCTGTAGCCATGGCAGGTTCAGGCCTCAGGTTCTTCAAGCCTAAAACTGCAGATACACAACCCCAACTTACTCATTCCTTGGTTTTTTTAAAGTCTTTGTCACCTGCAACCACAACTTCAACTCAGAACCTCTGAAAAATCAATCATATATCTTCATGTCTCAAAGCATCTCTTCAAGTATTTAATTCTACTCACCATTTTATCCTAAAATGATGCTGTAAATTCAACGGTATAGTAATTTATTTATTCAATACATCTTTGAACATCAACAGTATATTTGTATAGTTGTCCAGAGCTATCAGGCAGCAAAATGAAAAAGGCCCCTAGCACATACTGCTACAAAAGTATGAAAATGAAGAGGGATATAAAAATTTCTGCTGAAATATAGTTTTTTTCTTTTTTTGCTTTTAACCATATTGCCTTATCTGTGAAAAGTGTTTGTTTATTTATTTGCTTCTTAAAAGTCTTAGAAGCTTCCATTTAACTAATGACTTGACTTGTAAACTTTGCCTATTTCTAAGTGACAAGCTGTAATGTTGCCACCAATAAAACCTGATGTTAACTCCAGATGGGATTCAACAATGCAAGGGTACCAAACAAAGAATCAGACAGTCAAAATATTAAACCAAGCCCAGAAATATTTCTGTCCTTATAAGTAGAGTTGCAGAGCCCCACAACATTGTGCACAGATTGGAGTAAAGATCTTTTGAATCCTGTGTCACATCTCCTTAATCAAGCCAAATTCCAGTGAGCTGACACCCTCTGAACACCAGACACCTCACATGGGAACAGAAAGAACCCAACTTGATGACATGCCACCACCTAAATCTTTCAAAACCCTGATAGAGGTTGGTCTGACATGGTGCATAGGCCACATTTATGCTTCTGATATTAAAAACCAAGTTATCACAATCCCCAAACTGAACTACAAAAGCACATGGTCAGTTTTGATAAATAAAATCACAGTTGCACTTGATCACAATTTCACAATTTCTCTCTCTTCAAGTCAAGTTCAAAGTGTTTCATTCTCTCTGTGTAACATCTCCCTCTAAACTCTTCCTTTTGGTTCTTGAAACTTCCAAAGCACAAAAGGCAATCAATACCTTTCAAAGGGTGCCCTATCAAAGGATAAGCTTTTCAGCAGGGTGCTGTTTTCTCTCCCAGCCAGAACTGAACTGATCTTTCACCTTTTGTTTTGAGCACCCCAGGCAGGCTTTGTTGTACTTTGCCCAGGAGCTAATCCCATGAAGGGCTCAGCTCAGTAGCACAGGGCCTACAGGTAATAAAATTATGCGTCCCCAGAAATCATCAGCAACCAACAGTCTAGGCACAGGCACTTGAGGAGAAGACTCCCAGCCAACATTCTCCAGCTCATTTCTGGAAAGGCTAGGCTTGGGACAGCTGGGAAGTTGTATCTCAAGGCACTTAACTCTTCCTTCTGAAAGCCCCAGTCAGGAGGCTTTCCAGTGCCACTTTGTATGAAGGGAATGAGATATAAAAGCCCATTTTTCATCATCTCACTCTGACCTGAGGTTGAATGATGTGGTAAACTCAAGGTGAAAGGCTCCAAATCCCATTACACATTCCCTCAGCCATCTACTGCACAACTGCCCTGAGCTACTATTATTCTTAATTTTGTAATTCTTATGATAATATCGATCACCAAAGCTATTTTGTTTGTACCTTGAAGCACAATGGCACAGTTTTTGCAAATTTCAGTTAAATCACAAAAATCCAAATTGAGTGAGTAAGCTTTTGCCAGGCTGATTTCTGCCAATTTACCAGAAGTCATTTCAATAACATATTATCAGCATATTCCAATTTCATTACATGTTTCTCTTATCTTTTGCTCTGCCAGCAGTAAGTATGCATCTGTAAATTATTAGTACTTGGATAACACAAAATGCAGCTACAGAGACAGGAGAAGAGATGGACAAGTATTGCTTCTGACTGAGGAGTTACACAGCACTGAGAGAAGTGAATGCATAAGAGCATGCAGAGAATAATTTCCTGTGAATTCTTTACTTATATATAGATAAAAATTCTAGAGGGTCCAAGTCACCATTAGCAAATCTGCAGACGGTAGTCAAGAACAACTCTACAGATGGACAATGTGAAAGATACATCTTGCTGCAGGCCAGAAAGTGTGCATTTTGGGGTCAAGGACAGATCTTGTGGGGTCAAGAAAAGTGACAGTTATGGCTGTATTCAGTTGCCTACACAGGGAAAAGCTTGTTGGGAGGCAGCAGTTTTCCAACAGCCAGGGAGGTCACAGCTTTTAAAGTGAGAAACTTCATAGCAAATGGGTACCCTGCAGAGGGCCCTTCTCTTACCCAGAATTTGACAAGGAAGAAGGCATTAGCTGGCCCCCTTTCAAAGAGCTCCTTCAGGCCCCCTTTCTTCTCAGGGAACTTGTCATAGATCTGCCGGATATCCACTGCCTCGAGGTAGGGGTCACTGTAGCTGGGGCTTGACTGCCCAATGTGCACAAACAGGTGTTTGTTATACTGCAAAAAGAGGAATTAGAATTAGAATTAGAAAATTGTTCAGTACCATTCGGTACATGCTGAACACCCATTGTCCTTCACAGAAGACTACTGGAAGTCAATGAAGATTTGATAGCATTTTCTAAAAGAGCAGAAGAAATCAATAGAAATATCTCTGCTAATATCAGCTCATGCTGTTTTTTCCTTTCTATCAATTCATTGATGCTTCTTCCTTCTCTGAAACACTGTTGTTGGGTTTTTTCTTCCTATATTCACTTCTAAATCATTGCCTCATGCTGCTGGCATATAGTCTGAAATAACCTGAGACACAGAGTGTTACCTGACAGGTCACTCAGACAAACACTGATGCTCCTGTCTTGTGAAGAGCCTGAAATCCCACAGCAGATAAATCCCAGGCAAATGATACTATCTTTTCTGAACTTTTCTATCTCAGCCCATCACCAGAGCACATCTGAAGACACAGAATCAATAGGTTTAGTGAGAGAGGCAAATCTCACTACATTCATTTCATAGGTCACTGCGGAATTTCATGGCACTGTGGAAACACATTGATGCAAATTCATCATAGTTGCCACCGATTCTAAGTTCTCCAATTTTAAGCACACCAGAGAAACACATGGCTTTATGTGATCTTAGCAACTTCTGCTCTTGGGTTCTGTATTGGAGTCTATCTTACAAGGCTGGACAGGACAGCCAGATTAGCCTGGCAGGGGGTTATGACCTCAGTGCCTAGGGCTCTGCTGCATGAATGCCCATGACCCTGGACAGGGAAGCCACAATCGCACAGATCTGGTTCTATCACTACTTATCCCCTAAGAGGAGGATATCTGGTGTTTCCCAAAGATGCCTTTCTATTCTCTGAAGACCAATGAAGCAAGTATTTCCATACACATAGAGCAGTATAACACATCCATGATGAACAGGAGCTGTCTGAAGAGGCAAAATTAATGAGGGGTGGAAGCAAGGTGTGTTTCTTACTGTGTCTTGGTCTTGTTGTTGTTCCAAGAATGCAGAGAACTCTAACATCCAAAGTTTGGAGCTAGCAACCCTTCGTCCTTGCCAAGCTGGTGCTGACGGGGAAGGTGAGAGGCCAGTAGGAGACTCAAACCCTAAGCACACACAGGATTTATATAACAATAATTTAGGAAAAAATGCCAATAGCTTTCCAGTCGAGCACCTACTGTCCAAGCTGACTTACAATTTTCTTATGACTTTATTCATTGTGCAAAATATCATTCACAAGGTCCTCAGTCTACCTGTGCTCTAAATGGCTTGTCAGTCACCCTCTGCTAAGACAGCACTGCCAGAGGTCACGATGTAAAAGACAAACCACCCGGGTTTGACACCAGAGAAAACATGTTCAGCAATTTTAAAAGGACTTAAGATGGAGCCCTAAAGGAGCAGTGATATAAACTGTTTAGTATCAGAATGAGGTGTCACCATTAATCTCTCAAAATGGGGAAGCTGAGAAGGAAAAGACATTTGTTATTCCACTTAATGAGAAATTAGGAACACAGTCATGTTATGACTGAGAACAGTGTTTTAGAGCATGAAGCATGGTGGAAGACCAGTAGAGACATGCAAACTTTTATTTTCTGCTGAGCCAGGAGGAAAAAGCCCCCAGCACAATCAATATAAAACAGGAAGATAAGGTTTGAAAAATGAAACAAAATTTAAAAGCTTCAGCTCTCTCAGTAAAAGGATGAGAACAGGTAATAAGAGGAAATAATATAAAAACTGGTTTTGGCTCATTGAAATGTTTCAATAGGTTTTGTTTTCTTTAATTAACTTTCAAGATTTTTAGAGTGCTGGCTGTTTTTGAAGTTGGAATACAATTTCAAAGGAAGGAACTACATTTCCTTACCTACCTGGTATTGGAAGCGGAGGCTGTACAGCATAAGGTTGTTGAGAAAAAGGTTTCACGCTACAGAAGTACACAAAGAGAGGTGGTTAATAAAATCCCAACCAAACAAAAAAATATTCTTCACTGACTGTTTGCAGAGATTTGATCAAGTATTTGTCCTCAGGGAGAAAGTGGCATAAGTGTCTTTTGGAAATTATCTTTCTGTGTGGGCAAGAGAGGGTCATGGGCAAAGACAGAAAGCAGTAAGGGGCCAGGACTGGACAGATTAAGACTTTCCTGCAGGTGTTCAGCAGGCCCTCCCTCCAGATTTGTTTTTCTGAGATCCCTCTTGGCCACTGGTGCCCATTTATTTATCCTTTCCTTTCAACTACAAGTAGTTTTATATCTATGCAAGTGGATATAGGTCTGGGCTGGATGCCTCTCAGATTTTTAGGCCCAAAATTCAGAGACACTCAACACCCACAAGTAAACACAGCTTTCAGGAGAGCTCAGCTCCATTTTAACACTACTGTAAGAAAAATGAAAGCCTTAGCATTTCACAGATCTTGTAATAGCTAATGGTGTTTCTCAGGCAGCAGAGAAAGCAGCAGAAGCACCTGTTTTGGATGCTCACATGAAGGAATACTTACTCCTGGGAAGATCCAGCTTGGCCTGGCAATGGTCCTTGCCAAAACTGCAAGAGAATAACACATAGGCAAAAGTCACCCTCTTAGGACAGAGATGAAAAGGAAGGCTTTTGCTCTTTTCTGAGGAAACAAACTGCAAGCTCACAGACCTTTACAGATGTGAATGAGTTCTCTCTTCTTTCTACATTCCTGGTTTCATTCTTGTGGAGATGGTGACTGGTCTTTTTTTTTTTCATTCTACACACTATTACTACTGATATGCAAAAAAAAATGACCCAAAAGTGATCTTTAATGTTAAATATTAGGCATGCATCTTGTGCCTCCGTCTCCAAAGCTTTTATGATGCTCGCTCACTCTCTTGGAAGGACCACATTCCCCAGGAAAGTTCCATGGGAGTTATTTTGGCAGAAATCAATGCTCAGCAAATGCTCACTAGGCCCAGTTCATAGGTACAGGGCTGCTGACAGACCTTCTCTATTAAGGATTTTATGTAAGGGCCATCTGATCAAAGTGCTGAGAATAAGACTGGGAAATATAAACTTCAGAAGGGGTCAGGATGGCCCAAACAGATTTATTCCAAAAAGATGCTGGACTAAGAAAGTGATACAAAAATCCAAAGGAACTGATTGTTCTTTCCCTTGTATCATTAAAAAAATATACACAGTAAAACTCTATTGTTTCACATCAGTGTGAGCAAAGAACTGGACAAAACTGTTGAAGCCACATGACAGATTTATTCTAAAGAGACACTGCCTTTTGGCCCACTCTGTCTCAGTTCTCAGGATTTTCCTGAGCAGCTCCCAACATCCTTTCAAATACTTGAGTGTCTTCTCAAAACTCCACCAAGACACTGATCCACTCACCCCAGAAACAGCAGGGTAGGCTGGTCGTGGGAGACCAGGCAAGGCCATTTTACTATGGAAGGCAGTTGCAGAGATAATCTGAGCAGATGACATTGTAGCCATACTCTGCATGGCTTTATCTTTAGCTGCCTGATCCTATGAGCAAGAACAGAAACAGAAAAAACAGGATTATTATAATGATTAACTAGTTGCCAGCTCTAATGCTCTATAACCAGAATTCTCATCAGCTTCTCTGTCAGGCACAAGCATCTCTGAAATCCTGGGCAGCAAATTCACCAATAACTGTCCTAAACACTCTTTAAAGCTGTAAGGCTGTCACTCATTACTATAGCTTCAGATGTGAATAATCATGATTTCTGAAATGCTGGTTTAAAGACTCCTAAGCATTTATCCTTTCTGTCTGAGGGCTTTCAACCACACAGCTGAAAAGTTTTCTTGTGGAAAGCCCACCCATAGTTGACTCTTGTGCTTTTATAATTGATAAGACTATTCAATGGGAAAGATTCTTGATTACAAAAAAAAAAAAAAACCCTCTGTGGAAAAGGTCACAAAAAGAGATCATCATTATCACTGCAGAAACAACTACCTCAATTTGGGACTGCATTACTATCAGGAAGAGTTTATCATTTTATCCCCATCTTAAGGGGAACTTGAAAACTTCATAATCTCCAGGGCACATATGCAGGGACATTCCTTTTTATATTTTAACAGGACTGTAGATTTACACCCATTCTTACAGGCAATGGCAGTGCCACAACTAGTGGGTCTGAAGTATGTATAAAACAAACAGCAGTCTTCATTTTCTCTTTCAAGGAATAAATAGGCAAACAGAAGCACTTCCCCACATTTTGCCTTTCCTCCTACATCCCCTACAATTAATCTTCATCCTTCAAACATTCCACATTTATCTGTGTCATTATAACTACCACAGAAAACTCACAGATTAATTCATGGCTTGAAGAAACTGCTGAAAGAGGTACAACAGCCCTTGCTGTCTTCTTCAGGAATTCTCACTTCCCACTTGCATTCACTGAGCTGCAGTAAGTTCTCACCCTTGGGCCTCCATTCTTTCTAACCCCTCCAATTTATCTAAGGTTTTCTAAAGTTCAAAGCCCAAATATCCTAATGTGTCTAACAAAAAAAAAAAAAAGTGGAAGAGGCATCCTCAAAAATCTCAATAATAAATGTTAATGTTCAAGTGGAATGATCAGCAGAAATGGGCAAAACTTACACCTCTTCTTTTTTACAGCATCTGTGACTCCTGTTAGTACCATTCAAGTGAATGGAAGGGAAATATTTTAAATGCTGAGAACGTTCCTGTTATTCTCCAAAGCTATGGGAAATGTTTTCAGAATCCAGTTTAAATTATGCCTTAGGGAATAACTGAAGGAATACCTACATTTTTAACGGGAAATTACTATTTTCTGGTTTTTTCTTTATATATATAAGCACTATTTCCCATGTGTCATTGCAGAAAAGGATATTTTTCCTTCCATTATTTTCTCACTGGAAAAATTGTATTTGTCTACCTAAGTTTATACATGAGTTTATGAGGAACATGCATTTACTTGTGGAGGTATTAAAAGTTAAAAGAAAATGTAAAATTATTAGGGAAGGAAAGTATTTTACCTATGAACCTCTGCTGTGCTTTTGTTTTGTTTAAATGCTTGACAGACTGCTGGAAAGAGCATATTTTTAGAAAAGCCTTCTTTCTGTTTCAGCTAACAGTTCTGTACTCATTTCAAGTGCTTTCCAGTATAAAAAGAAAAAAAGAAAAAAAAATGGGAAAAAGGAGCAATAAAAACTTTTACCAAACATTTGCAATGTTTGTATTTTCTTTTTATTCTTCTTAAAACACATAATAATGATGATAGTGATGATGATGATAATACCACCGTATTACCATGATTTCCCACTTTTTTCCTTAGTGCAGATGAAATCTATTAGCCACTCAGGGCATGGAAAAACTACTGACTTTTGAGAACAGAGTTTTCTTCAAGCTTTACACTATTTCCCAGCTCTATCTTTTACAGACACAGTGGACATTTAAAAAAGACACCGCAGTTTGTGTGGAGATGGAAACACTGCAGTCACTACTGTGAGAAGTCATCATGTAGCTGCTCTGATTGCTAGGATACAAACACGAAAAGGTGCACTTGCTGTGGAAAATGAGCAGTGATAGGAGATCACACAGCTGTCAGCAGGACCTTGGAGGAAGGGCAGCAGTTTCTGTGATTTCATTTCCTTGCTCTATGGAAATGGACAGGGAAAGCAAAGAAGTAAATGAGTCGAATCAGTGCTCCCGACTTGCCACTGCAGGCGGAAACGAACAGCCTGGTCCTGGGGAAGGGTTCTCTGCAGGCAGCTGGGCAGAGCTCACAGCATGGCCTGGGTGGTGTAAAAGGACAGCAGCCAATGGCTCCATGGAGCTCCCCGAGACACCTTCCTTCCCTGAGAACAAAACCAGCCAGCTCCTGTGAGCTAAGTGGAAACAGGCTCGGCTGAGTGGCTTTTCAATCACGCCCAATGCCAGAGCTGTGACACACAAGGAACAGAATCAAGGTTACAGATGTAAGCAGCAGTGAGGCTTTTAACACCCTGGGCAGCTGCTGTTTCCTGCTCACTCTAACTTGCCTCTCCAGCAGGCCTCCACCTGAATTGACCACTTAACAGCACCACAGGTTTCAAGCTTAGGCAGCCCTACCTGGGTGCACTGAATTAGATAGTTGTAATTTGTGCCTCCTTCTCTTTATCAGAGCAGCTGGAAACACAACAGGCTAATAAAAGACACAGCACAGCTTTCTAAAATGGGGCTGGGATGTGGGGGGGGTGCTGTCACGGCTTAGAGGCAATCACTGCTTGCAATAGAGCTGCATGCACGTCAGCACTGGGCAGCACTGAGTGCCAGCAGCTCACACACAGGACAGTCCACTTGCCCTGGTGCCCAGTGAGGAGCTGCCCAGGCAGCCAAGAGGAAGCACATGCTAACAGCCATCCCTCAGCAGTCAGGGACAGGCTGGGCTGTCATGGTTATTGTCACCTGAAGCATGAAGACCAGGAAAGCAAACTCTCTTCCTTCCAGATAACTTATGGTCATACCAAACAGAAAGGTCAGCATTCACCTTCCTTCTCTGGCTGTCTCATAACTTCTCTGGGTGAAACATAACAAAGCTCAGACCTCACATCCTGCTCAGCAAGCCCTTTCTGGATAGGTCACATTTTAACAAGGGACAGACACCCTCTTCTGCAATTGTCATACACAAACTTGACCTTCTCAACATTTCTGGCAATTCAGTCTGAGCACATAAACCATTTCCCCACATCAAATCTGAGTGGAAATAAATGTCAAGAGGTTCATTAGGGTGATCTTGGAGCTTTTCCTATGGAAAGGAAAACACAGCTTTTCTCAAGCAAGTATTCAACCATTTTCTCTTTCTCATTAGCTCTGGCCTCTTCAAATCAGGTCTGAATTAATCAAGGAGAAACAACTATTCAGTTGGCACCATTTTACCTGAGAAGATGCCAGCTGGCTTTTCTGCTTCCTCTCAGTGGACAACTCCACATCACCACCTCTAGTAGAGGTGGAGCCGGTGCTCTAGTAACTGTAAGGCCACATTTTCCCAAGGCCACCACAACACCAGCAACTGCTTACTGGTCAGCATCTGTAACCATAAACCCTTCCTGCTTAGGTAAACACTCTCTGAACACTCCTAAGTCTGAGGTTCTTTCAGATTTGAATGACAACAGCATAAACCAGAGGTAGAAATAAGACACGTGAAATTTAAAAAGTTATTGTTTCTTTATTCTTTAAATAGAATTGCTCCAGACGTCACAGAGCTTCAACAATAATGAATGTTTGCACAACATATCCTGGGAAGAACCTTTTCCTCTCCAGCTTACTACGGTTCAGTGACTAATCCCAGGCTTTTTTAAGGCTATTCAAAGAGGGAATAGCTGACTTGGGGAGGCTTGTGTGATATGCTAAAGGATATCCATCATACCTTGAGCTTGGCTTGGATCTCTCTAGCTTTCCGCCTTGCCAGGACCTGGATGTGACTAGATACCTGCATTGAAAGATAAAATTCCACATTCATTCCAGAGGAATACTTAGCAGCCTCTTACAGAAATAAACATACTTTAGGGCAGTTATTTTGAGTTGGAGGTAGGAGGGATTGGGGGTAACAATGAGCTGCTTTTCTGAACACAACTCCAGTGCCATAAAATAGGGTGGAGGGCCAGCAAAGATGGGCCATCTAAGGCAGGTCTAGGCTGCTCAGTGCTTTGTCCAGCATAGCCTGGATATTCATTCCCAAATTACAAGGATTCCTTTTTCATCCCGTGCACCAGGTATTTTCAAAATCATCATTGCTGTCTTTTCTGCTTGGGCTGAACAAGGAATCTTCATGCAGAGAACCACTGGTGTTCCCTGAAACACCCATCAGTAGGCCAAGCAAATAAAATCACTCCATTTAACCGCAGAAAAATTTGTGGGTCACGAAATGATTGTCAGACATGAGCATTATAAACCTCCTGTAAAATGCCTGAGCTGACTCTTCCTGCCATTCTTATTAACCAGCTCAGCACAACAACCTCCTTCCAGCAAAGTCAGAAACTACCAACAAGCAAACAGCAAGAAATTTGTTCTCATTAGCCTTCACAATCTCTAGAGGTCCAAAGAAGCCAATCCTTACAGAGAAAACTGTACACTTACCTGTTTCCTTGTGCGTGTTTTCCCTGTTCTCAGCTTAATATAGCGGGCAATCAACTCATTTCGGCCTGGAACAGACAAATAATGCAAATACAACTTTAGAAAGCAATGACCTCAGCAAAAAAGATAGATAATTCCATCGTGTATCCACAGAGATCAGCAGCAGGATGATTGTGTCACACTTTTTTCTCTCTTAGAAAGAAACTTATTAGTGCACATGGTAGAAGTCTGAGTTTTAGGAGCAGCCTCCTATAACATCCCCATAGGCAAACTGACAAAGTTTGGGCTAGATAATTAATTGGACAAGAGGCTTGATGAAAATTGGCTGAAGGGATGGATGGGGTCCCAGCTGACAATGAGCTGACAGTGAGGCAGCAATGCACTCTTATGGCAAATCCCAGTTGCCAACAGCTCAAGGAAAGTGATCCTTCAGCTCCACTCAGCACAGGTGAGGTACCATGTGGAGTACTGAGTCCAGTTGTGGCCTCCTCAGCATGAGGAAGGTGTGAACACACTGGAGCAAGTCCAGCAAGAAGTCAGCAGAAATTATTAAGAGACAGGAGCATCTGTCCTTTGAAGAGAGGCTGAGAGAGCTGGGTCTGTTCAGCCTGGAGAGGATTCTGGGCAGTTTGTAATCAATAATAATAAAGTAAATACCTGATGGGAGGCAATGAAGGGAAAAAGGGAGCCACCCTCCTCTCAGTAGTGCCCAGTGACAGAACAAGAAACAACTGACACAAATTAACACATATGAAATTCTGTCTAAAAGCAATTAAAAAACAAAAACAATCAAATAAACAAAACAAACAAAAAAAAACCCCACAAAACACAAAAAAACCAAAACCCAAACCTTTCTTACTCTAAGGGTGGTTAAACATTGGCACAGGCTGCCCAGAGAGGCTGTAGTCTCCATCCTTGGAGGATAGTCACAACCTACTGGACACAGCTTGAGCAGCAGGGCCAGACTAGGCAATCTGAAGAGATCCCTTCCAACCAAGAGCCTGTCATTCTGTGTAACTAAGTCCAAGAAAATAAACAACAATGGGGAAGCACATGGAAACAGCTACACAGAATTTATCAGTGTGATATGATACAGTGAATTACAAGTGCTTTCAGACTCCTGCAGGCAGACTATCCAGCTTTATTACACTGGCTCCTAGTGTATCACATTTAAGCAGTCACACAGATTTTATTGTCTTTCTGGAGGTGGAGGAATTAAGAACAGAAACAAAAAGGCAGCAGTTACACATCTGAACTCTAGGCTAGTTCAAAGCTGAAAACATGGCAGATAAAGAGCAGGCTCTGCAAAACAATACATTTGTGATGACCACAGTAGTATCAAGATAGTACTGCAATAAAAAGTTGGGAGTAGAAGGCTGTGAGACATCTTGATATGGCTGCAAGTGTTTGCAGAACAAAGCAGGAATGAACTGGGAAACAAAGCCACAGTTCTTGTGAAGTTTATTTATAACAAAATTATAAAACCCCAGTATTGTCTGTGGAAAGTTTGTGGGCAAAGAACTTGTATATTAGGACATCACAGGCATCAAAAGGCAGGCAGTGAAATCATTATTAAACTATCAGTATTAACTATACCAGTAGTTAAATATTCCATGAAAAAGCAGTAACTTGTTTCTATTTTGAACTCTTATTTCACTCAACCCTGAAGTAAAGTGTATGCAAGGAAAGACTGCTGAAATTGACCACTCAACCCTTTAGGGAAGGACTGGCAAAGCCCTTAATTCCATCTGTTTCTGAAACAGAACAATGCAAATGTCCATGACTGCAGTGAGGCCGTGTTCATGAAACACAACCAATGCACACACAGGAATGGGAAAGCGTTTACATGTACAGATCTTAATCTTTCCCTAATGGTGTCATTGTAGCAGCTCCCCTTATTCCCCTGGGAGAAGAAAGACAAATCAGCTCCAGCTCCTGTTAGCACAAATTAGGAACTGTGTCAGTGCCAGAAACACAATGCCCTGCCATGTAAGCACTGACCTCTTCAGTTCCCACAGTTTCTGCTTTAGCACAGTGAGGTGCCCAGGAGAGTTTGGTGGGAGCAGATGCTGTTCTGCCACCTTCCACCTGCCTGCTCTTCCAACCCACTGAAACCAGTTTCACAAAGCCAAGACCAATTACTAGTGACACACATCCACACCACCTTCCTCTAGTGCCAACAACAATATTTACAGCTTCTCAAAGCTTCCATCTGTTTAGACATGGATCCAAGCTGAAAGGTAAGAAACAGCTGAAGTGATTCTTCTCAGATGCCAACATATAAGAAATTTCAGAAGGACTGTTTGACACATAACAGAACGGGAAATGTGCTGAACAAAACAAGGCACTCAAACCCTATTAGCTATAAAGAAAGCAGAAGGAAAATTTTTGTTTCAACAAGAGGACCCTTTGAGAGGCAAGGCGAATGAGTTAATGGAAAAGAGAGGAAAAACTAGCCTTGAGAAGAAGTAGATGTGGAGAATTTCAGGCAAACTTCTAAAGGCCACAAATCAGGCTATACTGAAAATTTGAACACATGGGAACTCTCCAGACACTGGCTCAATTATGGGTCATCCTTGCAAAACTAATTTCAATGGATTCTCAACCAGATACAATAAATTTTATGGAGCAAATTCATATGTATAGTGTGTCAAATTAAGTAAAGAAATTACGGAGGCTGAACAGTCTGACAGAACACTATTCTGCTTTAGCAGTAAGGGGCTGCAGGGTTAATCAGTATGAGAGGATACCATGAACAGCTCTGTGCCAGTCATAGTCAATTCCAGCCACCACCAAACTGGATGAAAATAACAATCAATTCATCAAATCCTCAACCAGAGGAGCGCAAGCTACCTTTGCTGAAATGTATTTTGGAAAGGCCAAGAGCCCGTAGGGACAGGAGACACATGAGGAAACACAAGAGGAACCACAAAAGGAGACATGAGAATGCACAGGAGAAATACAAGATATGTAAAAAGATGAATATTGAGAAAAGGAGACATGTGGTAGGGGACATTCCTGGGGATGTGGCTGGAAAGTCATTTTGGAAAAAGTTGCTCCATGACAGAAGAACACTTTGAGGCAACTGCAGCACCCATGCCAGAGCAGAGACAACCCTGAAAGGACTGCAGCCCATTGAAAACCCATGCAGAGATGAGAAGCAGCTAGAAACAAGGAGCACCAGAGGGGAAACAAAACAAAACAAAACAAAAAGCAGGAACTGGCAGAAAAAGATCTTTATACACTGATGCCAATCTCCTGCGTCACCCAGCACCTCATCAAAGGAATTAAGAGGGACTGAGTGTTAGAGAGAACAAAAGAAGGGAAACAGAGTAGGAAGCAGGGAGGAGAGACAATAAACTGTAGTCAAGCCTGGGAAACTGGGAGGTATTTCCATAAGTGTGCATGTAACTGTTTGTCTTTGACAACAGCAGCAGCAAAAATCGCAAAGTTCTCTCAGGCCATGTACTTCACCAAAAAAAGACTAGTGGGAGGGGAAATCATACAAATTGCAGATATTAGATGCCAGTACAGATCTTCTCTAGAAAGAAACTCTACACAGAGAGCATTTAACTGTGGATCATCAAAATTTCCAGTTTAAAAATTCACTTCCCACTTGCTAATATCTCTCATACAGTCTTCCTATTCCAGAAGTGTGTCCTCACAGTCAGGTTAAAACAGAAAAGTGGCAGGTTATATTACGCTAGTAAAGATACTGATAGGACAAAAAAGAAAAAAAAAAGAAAAGAAAAAAAAGAAAGCCTAAACAAAAAAAAACCACCAACAAACAAGCAGGTCACTCTACAAAGACATTCATCGCAGGGGTTACTAAATATAGAACTATGTAAACTGCCAAACCCAGTAAACTGCAGCAAGGCAGTATTAAATTACCATGAATCAAAACTACAAGAGAAGCAAGTCTTAAACATCTTTTTTGTTTCTTATCAGTAGTTAGATGTAAGCAGGTATTATGTGGCTGGCAGTCTGTGGGCTCACAGGCTCTGGAAGGCACCTTCTTTGTTTCACAACCCTGGCTGCAGGGTCAGCAAAGACCAGCACTCCTCACTTGGCTGGAACAGGCAGAGCTGTCATAAACTGTCAGATGGTTCATTTTTTAGAGCCATGTAAAGTGTCCCTCAGTAATCTGATCATATGTTGTGTTCTTAGAATAACTCCTGCTGAGGTCTGCCATGGTCACCAGAACCTGCCAACAGTTGTGACTCCTCTGTCGAAACCGCGCATTGGGTTTCACGGAGCTCCAGCCAACATTCCAACCGTGGCACAGCACCTTTATCCCCCATGCAGCCTTCCCCTTGCGAGCATGGCACGAAAGAAAAAGCAGTCAAGAGATACTGTCTTATGTTCTTTACCTCTCATTCTTAACAGATAAATTTCCAAGGGCAGCAATTTGGCTCCCATTCCGTCTTACATTAAATTGCAAAAGTTTGCATTCAGTAGTTATGCAGGAAGGAATTGCTAAGAGAAGTGAATAAGGAGGCTTTTGGATTCTCCATTCTACACCTGTGCAGCTTTGAATATAACTGCAGAGAAGTGTCTTCCTGTAAGGAAGAGGGATAATTGAAGGGAATTCCCATCACCATAGAAAGCATTTTCCAGTCCTACCTCCAAGCTTCATGCTGACTTTCTATTAGTAAAGGTATATTAATTTTTCTGCCTCTTGTAAGCAGTATCTCTTAAAGACTTCCTCACACACCTGTAGCCGAAGAAAGTGAGATCAAATAATTCAGTGATCAAAATCCTTTCAGTGGGAAATGGCATGGAAGTGTCTGTTTCTTGTCAGATTCAGTATCTTTCTGCACCCAAAGCAAACATTTACAACTACCTGTAAGTAGTTCTAGAAGAGAAGCAACTATCCAGCTGTATCTGGTGAAAGGTTTACCAAAGTGAGGTCAAGAAAGCCATGTCAGCTCCCATTTCAATCTCTTTGTGTCACTTACTGATGTCTCCTGGGACATGACTATCTCCTTGAACTTTTTTAATTAACTGTTTTTAATTAACTGTTGATTACAATCAGCATAAACATAATGAACTGTGTGCATCAGACAAATAAATCTAGACAAAAGAGGGAAGGTAAGGACACCTCATGTGTCCACCAAACGTCAGTGCTTCTCTGTGCATACAAAGCAAAAGTAAGTGCCGACCAAGTCTTACCAGAAAGACACTTTTTATACAAAAGCAGTGAGTGGTTGCATGTCCATATGGGACTAACTGCCACAGGGGTCTGCCCCACTCATAGCTCCCTGCACAGCCTTACTTCCCATCTCTAATTCCACTGCTTCCTCCTCCCAACCATGCTAAATGTCTTCCTGGACATCAGCTGTTCCAGAAATGGGGCTACATGTGTCAGAAACCACATTTTTGTCTTTTTCATGGTTATCAAGATGCACAGACATCCAACTTTTACTAATATAGTCTAGTTTTAATGCTACCTTTATTAAGACTTTCTTTTCCTCACAAAACATGTTTTCCCACCAAAGCCATGGTGAGAAGATTTTGTTTGGTTCCTCTACTCAGGAGGCAATAATGGAACTTAATGCACCACTATGACCATCATACTGTGATAATTTCCCATGACCATTGAAAACCACATTGCATTTTATGGCACTGACCCATCCTATGAACACATCTTTGACCCCACCAGAGCAGAACTTCTGTCCTCAATAGTAAGGTTCGAGTTTCCATAGCAGTTACACACGCCAATGAACTTTACATTCAGCTGGGAGAAGAAATTTTCCTCACTCTGATCATTTATTCCCTGCTTGATTTTTCTCAGGATGAACCTTCCCCCCCAAGATTCTCTGAGCTCATGCTCAGTCCCTGCATGAGGGAAGGGATTTTGAGATAAAGAATCAAAGAAGGATAGGCCAGCACTTCTGAAAAATATCAAAACAGTCAAAGCCTGAAAACACAACATTGAAGTGATTAACACCGTAACAGTCAGCTCTTCCCCAAAATACCTGTTTTCATCATTTGACTGTGCAAGTTCTGAGCTCCTCTCTCTTCTGAAATGACAAATTCAAAGCTTATTTGCTGGGTAGAATGCACCAGTCAAGCCCCTCACATGGCAGTCGGGTGATTGATCTGTCTGAGGTCATAAAACTCAGTTGTCTCATCTACTAACTGGTCTAAACACTGAAATCCTCTCTTGTGTGAAAGGTCTTTTGCTGGAAAGGTGTTTACTCCTCTCCTTTGCCACTGCACAGCCTAAATTCACAGCCAGAAACACCAACAGTGCTACCACCATTTAGAAGCTGCTGTTTCTTGATGGTCAGTTTAAGATGCTTCACACAAGGTATAGGGCTGGGGGGTAATAATTACAGACCCTGCAGTTTTGGGGAAGCCTCTTATTGGTTCCAAACAAGTACTGGAGAAAAATGAAAAGTCAATCACATGTAGTTAGAACAATGTGAAGAGGTTTCCCTCTCCTTAGCTGGTTATTCCTCCTCCTGCAATGTTCCATCAACTCCTGTGTGCAGCTGTACCGACTAAATTGATGGGAAAAGGGATGGGGAACAGGGGAGGAAAGACTGACATGCACCACTCTAATTACCAATAATTAAAATATAAAACTCCCCATCCCCATATGGATTTTGTTGGTTTTGTCTTGTTTTGTTTTTCCCCCCATCAGCCTATTCTTAATTGGATTGGTGAACTAGTTCATTTTGTGGTCACATTAACCACGGCAGTGGCACACAGCAAAGAGAACAGAGGAAGAATCGGTGCAGAAGTTCTTAAACCAGTTTTGCTACCAGAGAAACTGTAGCCTGGAACTGTACTCCACCTAACCCTCACACACAAACAGGCTGGTAAGAAAATGGGCAAGGCACTTCCTGTGCTTGCATCATTTGTCAAAAGGCTAAACAGCGTTAAAGTGCCTTCTAATTACTGCCCCAAGGGCACGTGGAGTTATTCCCTGTCAAGGTAAGCATTTTCTAAGGTACAACAATGCATGCAGGCAGAAGTCCCTCCCCATCAGCCTAATGGGAAGCTCCAGGCTATGCAGCTCTTCACCACACCTCAGTCTTTAATAGTGCTTTTCAGTGCATAAATTCAATGTCCTCATCAGCTGTGTTTTCCCACATTATCGCCTCAGGCCACAGAAATGTAAGTTAATCCATGCAGTAAGTACTCTTCCATATACACGTTAAGGGTTGCAAAAGGAGCAGAGATGGGACTTGTTCTGGTACTTCCCAGGATTAAGACTGATAAGAATCCTACAGAAAATGTTTAGATTCAGTTTGGCTGGGAAATCCCACAATTACACCAAAGCAGCTGCATATGGTAACATGAGTCCTTCATATGTCAGGGAGTGTATCAGGTAACACCTGAAAGAGCCAATAACAATCCCACATGGAAAGGCATGTCAAACTAACAGCTTTCTGTCCCCTGGGACACCTGAGAACGACCCTACTGAGGCACTAAGACACTATACTCACCAAGGCCTGGGTTCAGAGAAACTTAACTATTGAGTATAGCACTGAAGCCAACGTTTAACTGTAACAGCATTTTCCAGTTACCATCAGTCCAAGTTCTACACTACAGACCTGGACATCTGCTAAATTCTTCCTTAGATCAATGAATGTCTGCTCATTTGGGTATCTTCTAATAACTGTGGGGCATCTGAAAGCAATTATCAGTGGTATTGTCTCAAGGGATAGCAAAAACCTAGCCTTTCCACTGATTTTGTGGTCAGCTGCCCCTGCCAGCAACAATAGTACAGAGTTTCTGGCAGATTTCTGCCCCAAGTGCTAATCTTGTACATGTGCCCAGATGACAGGCTGACCAAGCACTCAAAGCTTCAGCTACAAGAGAAATTAGAGCTAGAAGGGGTCTGTGAGATCTGTGCAGCCACACTTTGCTGCATGACCAGCACAGGCCATGCAGTTCTCAGGGCAGCTGCTCTGGTCTGGCTCAGTCCTGTGAGGAGTCATGACTGCTTCACTTAGCACCTAAGATTTACACCACGACCCAGTCCCAGCCAAATGACTGAGAATTACACAGCAGCCTTAAGGAGAGCAAAAGAACCCAGAGACTGTTCTTGCATTATGTGAATAAATGAATAGTGATTTTTTTTAAAGTGGAATGGCTGCCAACACTCAACTGCAGTTCATGGCATCATGATTTACAGTGCAGGCATTGCTTGTGGTCACTTTAAGCCATTAAGTTATAGATTCAGCCTAAACAAATGTCAGGACACTCCTGAAAAACGTGGTTGCCTTTCCCCTTCCCTCCCTCTCACCAGACTGTTCCACGGGTCAGTTCAACTCTAATCTGGCAGAAATCTGTCCAGCTGGTTTTGCCAACCTAGTTTGCTATCAGTTTAGCAATCTAACATGTATCCACAAGGAGTCTGCTAGAAACTGAAGTTTGCCTGAAGAACAGGAGCACAAAACTGGAAGCAGAGTAGGGGAGCAAGGAAACAAGAGTGCCAACTCCATCTTTTCTTCTGCTCTGAACTGCAAAGTCATCTCACCATTTCTGAAGGAAATACACTCCTGGTGTCAACACAACAGTTCCACACTTTTCCAACATTATCAAGAATAGTTGTTAAAGATGTCATACTCTGTAACAGGTGAAAAGAGAATGTGAACAGAAAAACCTAGCAGAAACACAGATTAAATAATTGCATAGTCACCCAGGGACTGGTCTGGGTAATAGCTGAATTCTGCCAAGATCATGAAAATTCCTTACAGTAGCTTGTGATATTCCCTTTTCCTTCCCACCCTGCTCTCTTTCTTCTAATATCAGCACAATTTTGTTCCAGATTCTTTAAGTACCTGTTCCCTGACTGAGTTTACAGTCTAAGTCTGATAGGTAACTGGGCAACCATGATGCAGGTAAGAGAGTGGAAACATGATGATGACAAAACTATTTAAGCTGAAGAGGTACCTAAAAATGCACATGGATCCAGAAGGAAATTTGCACATATCTAGGTGCTTCAGCTACCTTCTGTATGAAAGCTTCTATATCTAGATTTGTCAAATCACTTTCCCACAACTTTAGCCATAAAGGATCAGACTAAAAATGAACATCTCAAGTACAGCTGGCTTTGCCTCTGGGCCCAGGAGCAGATGAGATGATTTTTGAAGGTCTTTCCCAGCACCATTTTCTGTGATTCTACAACCAAAGCCGATGATGCCATGTTTATATGCAGGAATGCTCCTAATCCCCAGTCAGGGTTGAAAGCAACACTGAACTGAATGCCACACGTGCTCATGTGTTTCCCTGCAGCATTGCCATGCTTAGAAACCAGCCTGTGTCTGCAGCATTTGCAGTCAACAACTTGGGCATTGCTCTTGGGTTACCTCACCAAGCATTGGTTACACTCCTTGCACTCCTGCCCACAGACTCCGACCAAAGCTCCTGGAAAGGCATTTGCAACTATTGTACAAATCAAGCCCAAGAGGAAAGAGGAGTGATTCTGAAGGCATTTTACATGAAAACAGTGTCATTTTCCGTTCAAGAAGCCAGAGACAGAGCAAGACTCTGGCTGTTTATGTGCATGGAGTGAGACTGAGAATGTGAAGGAGTACCCAGAAGATGGGTCACAAGTTCAAGGTGACAGCAATGAGCAACAGCTGCTGGCTATGCACCCTTCAGCAGCAGGTGTACCCAGGCCCCAGAGGTTTCAGTCAGCTCTGCCAGTGACCAACAGATTTACAAGACCATCTGTCTGGGCACAAACTGCACACAGCCTTCCCAGTTTTGCTGCCCAGATCTTCACCACACACAGACAATACAGGGTTTGTTATGGATTAGCTAATGAGCAACTGTTTAAACCAATAGACAGCCCTAGTTCTCCTGTGCTCATTATCTGGATCCTACATGAATGAGAATACTGCTTGTCCTTTTAGCTGTAATGCTGGCTTTTTCTGAACAAGCAGCTTCCCTTCACTTTGGGTACTAGAAAATGGAAAAGTTTTGTTGTCTCACACTGGTTTTGCTTAAGAAATAAGGAATGCCATTAAAAGAGACTTTGAAAGAAAGTTCATCGGTTATTCTTACTTGCACTGAAGAAGTAAAGGAGTTCCTTTTTTCTACACCAGGTCTCCACACAATCTGCATACTGACATTATCAGCTCCCTCTATGTATATGCACACCCTTTCTTGAGAAATGTTGTCATCCTTCTCTACTCAACGTTTGGCTAATTGACAGAAGACAAACTCTGAGAAAGCACTCCTGGAATTTACCTAGAAGTCTGCTCTTTTTGTTTCAGACCTAAGGAAGGGCTCCTGTGTCAATCACTTAAATAAACATGCTCATGTCACAAAACCACAGGTAGTATGAATCACAATACTAACAATTCACAAAGAAATGCAGACATTTACAGTGTAAAGCCACCTAATGCCCACTGTCTCTTCTTTCCTGTGTAAAAGCATAGCACTTCCCACCTGGAATCCTCCTCTCATTCCCGTAAACCACAGATACACATGCACACACTCCATTCTTTGGGACTAGTTTTACAAATACAATCCTTATAGTTTTGTCTGATGCAATTTTAAAAGCCCTCAACAACAGCACTTCCATTATAGCTCTTCAGAGGAGAGAGATCCCTCAGCACTGAGCACCATGTTGTCATCCTGAAGCCTTTGCTGATATCCATCCTATATTCTCTCTTTCTCCTCCATTAATCCTAGTCATGCTCACATGTTCCACATAAAACCCCTCTCCCTCCTAAATGTTAACACCCTTCAAATATTTTTAGACTGTTATTATGTGTCCCCCCACCCTCCACCTTTCAGTCATCACTTAGCCAAGCTATGTATATTTAGCTACTTTAATCTTTCCTCCTAAATCAGTCCCTTCAACTCCCAGAGCTCAATGTTAAGTCTGGTATGCTTGCTCTTCTCAGAACTCACTCCATGTTTTTGAGATCTTTCTGGTAACATGTTTGCAGAAACCTGTCCAGAAGATAGCTTTACATGCACTTGTTTTACAGAGAGAAGAAACCCAAGTCACTGGGAACTATTAATTCTCATTTTCCATATCTGGTTTTTGCTCCCAGATTTTGAATTCAATCTGAATTTTTAAGTATTAATGAACATTTGGTAGTTGTAAGAGAAAATTAGCAACTGATAGTATTGAACCCAAATGTGAAAGAAGCGGGTTTTAAAATGTAAAAGAACACTAAGGCTTTTTAAAACTCAACTTTTTGGAAAACCACTGGAAACATGTGAAGGTATTCAGAAGAGCAGAAGCAAAACAATAACATGCAACAAGGGAAAAGGCTGAAAAATGAAATAGAACAGTCTCTCAGTTAAAAGGTGGGTGAGTGGATACACCTACAAAACATAAAGCTGGCCTACTAAATTAGAAATCAGTTAAACTGGATGTGTTATCTACAATTAAAAAAAAAAAAAGAACAAAGCGCCTTTCTGACAATATACCACTACAAATCAACTCTGTCTTAGAGAATTACTAAAAATTTGAAATTTAAAAATGAAAAAGTCAGAGGAAGAGCCATAAGGGTAATGGGATGTTGCCAGTGAAGGAATGCCAGTGAAGGAAGTCACTTAAACATGATGAAAACTCTGTGACTGCAGACATACACAATGGGAAAAACATAGTACTACACAGCTCACTTGGTTTTAAGCCTGACAAATAAATATGAGACTACAAAGCTGCTAAAAAAATCAAAAAGGACAGAAAAAATAAGTGCCCTTTATTGAACCAACAGAATGGAGCCCCCACAAAAGGAGTCACAATAATTTTGATAACATGTTGTACACAATAAGATTGCTACTATATTTATGTTCAGGACTAAGCATGTTAAGGAAAGATGCCACAGACAGTACTATTAACGGCAAGAAGATTCCTGGTGGGTTGGTATTTCAAAAGTGGCAAATTTCTCAATATTCAAGAAATGCTTGAAATTAATGCAAAAATATTTCTTTTTTTATGCTTGCATGGAGAAAACACCAGTTAAATTGACATACAGCTTCACACAAAGAACCATAAACTTGGCTTACAAAGGAGATGGAAGGAAAAGCATGACAAATTCCAGCAGAAGTTTAACCCACTGCTAATGCCTCCAGAAGTCTGGGTTCGTCTAGTCGACAACAATGAACCACAGCCACACAAAAGCAGAGCTGAAAGATGACTGAGCGAAACAAAACCTCGTTGTTAAGCAACTCCAAAAACATTACACCTACCACCAGAGGGGAGGGCAAAGTCTGCATCCTGACCAATTGTCCACGAATCCAAGTTTTGTCTGCCTTCTAGTGTTTAAAATACAAGATTCCTTTTTTTTTTCCAAAATCATGGGATAAAGGGCTGTTCTAGAGTTCACTGGGTCATAATAATGGAAGGGATAGGAACTTCAGAAGTATCTCTCTGTGGGGTATCACAGCTGAAATACAAATTTTGCAACTACCTGGAACATTCAGTTCGGTGCCAACTGAGCACATTCTCAGCATGTTTCAATAGCTTTGATTGAAACATCATCAGGTAAGATGCTAAACTACAATATAGAGGAAAGCATTTGAAGACTGTCACCTTGTAGGTTTCCATATTTTAAATAACAACCATGCTTCTCCCTCCCCTCAAGAAGTGTTTATGAACCAGGACAGGCAGTGTATGTTTTATGCTTCATCGGATTTATGTGTTTGCTTTTCAGTTCTACTTTTAGTGACTGTTTGAGGTTGGGGAAAACATGAAATGATAACTTATCCCTTGGAGATAAAGGCATTATCCTGCAAATTTACCTAATCATTTCAGAATAGGGGTGGGAGGGACCACCTGTGACCTGGTAGCTTTTAGCATCAGACTGATCTTTCATCCCATCTTAAGTCATGTTGTAAAAGCAAGACTTTGTGGTCCACTGCCTGCTCCAAGTTTTAACTAGTAACATGGTTGACTGTCCTTTTTCTATCAGTCAGCCTCTAAGCTTTGGACATCTTTAAGTATTTCCTATCAGCAGTTCACAAACAGATGGCACCAGCCTGGGAGATGGATGACTGCCCCCAGCTGTCTGCCCCTCCCTGCTCAGCACAGAAATGGCTGAGCTCTTTGAAAAAGCAGCTGCTGAACCACTGACTCCTCCAGAACAGCCCTCTAACAAACTGCCACCAATTCTAGCCCCTCTTGCAAAAAGGTGCTCCAAGCCAGGTGTTCCTGCAGTGGAAGGGAACACTGGACAGCTAAGGTAATAATTAGTTTTTTCCAAGATCTTATTGTCTCTCTTGTAACGTCAAAAAAAGCATCATTTTTCAAGTCACTATTTCTTATTTCTCTGCTCTCAGTAATGTTGGGAGACCTGGTCTATTTAGCAACTCCATGCAAATCTCACAAAGGTACTAATAATCTTTTTCCCTCTCCATTCTCTACATCAGTACTGAAGATGCCAGGAGACACCCAACACCTAATCCTGTTTCATACAAATGCTACAAATATGATTGCTCCCACAGAAAAACATTGTTGGAAAACATAAATTACAGATTTGTAATACTGTCCCCCAGGGTGTTCTAGCAGGCAACACTCATAAAATTATTGTGCAAGACCTTAGTGAGACCAGAAGTCACCAGACCAGAAAGTGCCCCAGATCCAATGCCTCCAATGTCAACACAATGATTAGGAGAAAGGACAGCATTCCATATCACACAAGACAGCTGCTTGTGCCTTAAGCAGGTGGTCAGCAAAGCCTGCTGGAAAGGCCAGTGAGGGCTTGCACCCAGAGTGGGCTGTGGCACGAGCTTACTCAGTCAGGATGCTGCCTCCATGCAGAAATGGAACGTCTAGTATGGAAAAAGATAATGAAAGGAAAGGCAGCAAGGGAACCGAGACACAGATTATCAGTGTACAGAGAAGAGTTTGGCTGACTTTGGTGTGAAGATGGAATTGTGTTCACTCAGCAATCAGCAGAGTGTTGTCTAAAGAGCTGTAAACAAGCCAACTTTGAAGAGGCATGGAAACATGAGCATGAGGCCTGTGTAGAGGCTGAAACACAACTTTCTGTACAACTTTAAATGCATTTAAGCAAAACAGCACAAGTTCTTCATATTGCCTGAGCACACTTCAGCTAAAAGCTGCCAACTTTGAACTGACAACAGGTTGCCTCACAAAAGATGAGAAGAATATAAATTGCACATAGAAGAGATTCTGAGACCTGGAATATCTTGCCCATAACCACACAAGCCATTCCTCAGTGAGAAACAGTGAAATGGTCCCAGTTTTGTCAGGGGAAAGGGGCATATGCTCCTTGTAACACCTCACCCCTTGGTTCAGAGAGCTCTGTGCAAGTCGGTCCCAGGGTGGATAAATAACCATCCCTTCAGAGTCAGGGCCAGCTCCACAGTGAGCCTGCCCTGTTCCACAAGACAGCTCCAACTCACAAGCTGGCTTGTGAGTACTGAAGATGAAATCAGGGACTATATTTATTCTCCCTGCCCGGTCATATCTTTCTATAGATCCCAGACAGGGCCTCACTTCCTTGGCCTGGATCCTGGAGACGAGTAAGCAAAGGAGGGCATAAATCAGTGCCTGGGTTCTGTCAGGAGCACACTGAACCAACCATCCACACCAGGAACAGGTGCACTGAAGGCAAGCAGGGACACTGTCCCATTTGGAGTAGTGGGGGAGGGCTTGCAGAAAAGCTCTTCATTTCTTCTCCCTGAGCCTACCCTAAACTTTTCACCCTGCAAGAGGGTTATTTACCTTCTGCAGCTCACCAGTCCAGTCAACTAGGTGTGTTCCACTTAACACAAATCCATGCCAAGTCAGGCTCAGCTAAGTCTCACTGGTTTTTGTATCCCTTTGTGCTTCACTTTTGCTCTCATTTCTTTTCTTGTCTTTCACTCTCTGCTCTGACACATTCACTCCAAAGCTGAAATACTTCAGGGGCCGTGCAAAATGTTCAGTAAATTAATACAGTCTTAAAACACAACTGTAATTTTTCACCAGTAATTTTAAAAGTCACCCATCATGAAAAGCAGTGCAGACATAGAGCAACAAGAGACATGTCACTAGTTCATGCTTGACAACCATAGGGTGGATTCTCAACTAATATTTTAGCCTGAGTAACATTTTAAGCAAGCATCAGTCCCTAAAGAAGCAGTCTTATTTTAACCTCAGTCATGACTGCTCATTCCCAATCCCACCATCCTTTCTCTAAAATCCAGCACAAGACGCTGGGCAGTATCCAAATTAAAGTTCACTTCTTTTCCCCTTTCTGATCCTGTTAGTTTTAAGCTGGATCAGTTCCCCGGTTGATTCCATAGCACAACCACAAAAACGCCTGCACAGAGCAGGAATTGATGTCTGCCTAAGAATACTGGCCCTAGATTAGCCTCGGGCTGAACAGCCTTACTCAACCTATATTGCTCTTCCCAGGTACAATGATGTGTGTACTCAGTAAAACCATCCACTGTAGATAAGGCCATGTAAACAAGATCCCACCCTCCTCTCACAGTCAGAGCAATCCATTCCCTTGCTCACGGAACAATGGCCTGATGGGTGGACAGAAACCTGCAGAATGACTTGTCAAGTGCTCCGTGGGAAGCTCCGGGGCATGCAAGGAGCATCCCATGATGGGGGCTGTGATGACGGGCAGATTCCTATGTATGGGGGAAAAAAAAAAGCAAGCACCGACTGGGTAGAAAGAGGGCTGTCTTCCATAAGATCCTAGCCAGTGTTTAGAGAAACTGTCCACCTTGGGACTTAAAACCAAATACTGGGTGTTCAGTCTTTGCTTTGCATTTTGGTCACAGAAGTACCAGGTGGCTTCTTGCAATACTCAGCTAGAGAATCCAGGCCAGAGCAGCTTTTTATTAACAAAATCAAAAGAAATTTTAACTGTGGAAAAGGTCAAAAAACCCAATTCAAAAAAGCATGTCTGCCACATATAAAGTTGACTTCTGCTGCAGCTGCAAGCCAGAGCCTCTCTGTATTCAGGGCTGGGTATCTAGTTAGCTACATGAGAAGAACCCACAGGTGAAAGATACTTGTGCCAGGGCTCTGAGAAAGCAAACTAGAATGAAAAGTGTCAGCTAGTTTACAAAGTGTAGGTGTTTGCACAGCAGCAGAGCCATTTGGGGGTTCAGGAGCTGAACTTCTGTCCTGTAGTACCAGACATGCAGACCATTACCTGTTCTTACCTCCAACAAGAGCAGTGAAGACAGCAGCACGAGATACCATACAAGATAGACTTTTGTCACACCATGGAGCCATTAGATCATATATATTAATATATAAAGGTTAGTTCAGTAGCGTGCTCAACTCTGAGATCTACCTTACGTATAGTCCCCTGAAAAAGATACCTATAACTCTTTCTGCTTCGTGAACATCAAAATCTCCACGCCCATTTTCCTAAACACAACTCCAGGTAGCCAACAGCACCAGCCTGGGGACACCTGAGGGAAGGGAATTCACTCAGAGCATCATTTTGGGGGGCACAAATGATTGTGTTGTGGCCTCTCTCTCTCTCTCTCCTTACCATACATCTTGCCTTCGTCTGACAAGATAATCTTGCGGCGGCCGCATGGCGGGTAGATGGCTAGCGCTTCCTGGAAGCTCTGCTCGATGTCCGGACTCCACACGCCCTCGGCGTCATTGTCGATGGGTTTGTCCAAGGCCTCGCTGCCCCCCGAGTCGTTGCTCCCCTCAGGGGAGGTGGGAGAACTCCACTCGTTGGAGGTAATGGTGCCAGCTAGAAACTCCAAGGTGCCACGCGGAGGAGCAGACTCAGAACCTGCAATGGCAAGCACATCCCAGCGGGCAGTTAGACACCCTCCTCGCTAGGAGAAAGGAGATACTAAAGCAAAAAAAAGTGGAAAAAAAAAATCTCAGTTAGGAGGGGTTTTACTTCAAGTTTATCTTAAACTACATGTTGGGTTTTTATTTATATGTTGAGATGAAAATATTTTCTACAAATCCTTCTAATAAACAGCCTGCTCTGATCTCTCTTTGGTTCATTATCTGTCACTTCCCAGTTCTCTTCAGGAGTCTTCTCTTGTCTTTATCTCCTTTATTTCTTTCTCCCTGCACTGTCATTACCCCTGTAACTGTTATTTAACTTTCTGAAGCACACAAAGAGAGATTCAGTCTGTGTGAAAGACTATGCAAAATAAAGCAGTGATGAATTATCCAGTCATCACTGAGCACTGGGGTTGAAATTTTCTTAGATACTGTTTCACTGGATCAGAGTTAGTAGCTGGTGTCACTTCTAACACTGACATTTCTTCTCAAGGATCAGCTGTGCTTTTAAAAAGCCACTCCTGGAGCCAGACAGTTTAATGCAGTGTCTTCCAAATCCCAGCACCGTATCCTGGCAGGAGCAGAAGGCACCATGAGTACAGGGATGACAGCACCAGGCTGCAGGTCAAGAACCAAGGTGCTTAGTCTGTTGTTACTGCTCATCTTCAGAATGACTTTGGGCAAATTCCTTCAGTTTCCTCTGCCTCTCTGCCCCCTCATCACTTACTAGTCTCAAGCTATTAGATTTGCCACTGGGCAGGAGCAGAATTTGGTTTCTCACTGAACCTAAGCAGGCAGCTGCTAGCTCTTGAAAACTACAATAAATTATAGTCTACTCATAAATGCCTACAGGAGAGGCTGAAGCCTTCGAGTGGAGCTGCTGAAACACTCATTGAGAAATTTACTTCAGACCACACAGACACTTCCAGTCAACTAGGCAGGAGACAAACGGCTTCTAAAGACACAGATCATTCTTCTGCCTTAATCCCAAAGCTGTTTGTTTATCATTTTTATAGCTTTGTTATCTGGCCTACAAAGAATGTTCACAAGCCAGCATTTGAGAATCCAGCCAGAGTTCAAAACTTCCCTCCCTCTTCCCTCCCTCACATTGAACTGGATAGCAAGAAAATCAGAGTAAGGACTTTTTTCCCAAGAGCAACAGAATCATCAAACCTGCACTGAACATGAGTAAGAAGTCTGACATAACTCTATCTCAGAAATATCACAGTGAAAATGTAAAAGAGGAGAAATTTGGGTGTGGTATTTGTCAAAAACTAGTTACAAAAAAAAAAATACATGCAGTTATGCCATGCCCTAGTTGATATAGGGGGAAAGCAGTCCATTCATTCAACCTCAGAACTACAAAAATTCAGGGCTCGTAGCTCCAGTAACTTTTCTGACAAACTTTTTTCAGGTCTTTCTTTAGTTTCTTATGTCTTTGGATTATTGTGTTTTTAAAATCTTCTTAAAGACCATAATGACTAGATTTTTTTTTAATAAAAGCTGAAATTCTTTAAGAACTTCAGCATTTCAAAACCTGAAATCGTAAAGATTTGACAACACTGGCACTCAGAAGGTTTTGCTGCTCCTTAATGACTTTAGAAAGCAGCAGATACATATTTTACATCTCCAAAACCCACCAAAAGCTAAGGAAACAAGCAAGAGAATACTGTGCCTTTGACTAATTTCAATATAGACAATATAAATTAGGCAAATAATTAGACAGAGTGTACTGTACGGCATTTTAACAAATAGTTCACAAAGACATTTAGAAAACCCAGTATATGACTTATTTCCCACAAGAGTACTTGAAACACACAAACCACTGGAATGGCCTACCACTGCCCATCCATTCATTTCAGCACCTACATGACATTATTTCAACCCTCTTGATCCATGGTATACAGTTTCAGAGCTTTAATGAACATGGAAAGAAATAATAAAATGGGGGGTGAGAGGGGCAGAGAGGGGAACACACACTTGGCTTTCTACCACTAGGACAGACATCCCACGCACACTGTGAATGGCACCAAGGCTGACAATGTGACTTTAAGAGACCCTGAAATGAAGGGTAACAGTTGCTTGCCTGGCCAAACATGCCCCCTTTCACTGACAGATGCTAATAAAAAATTACTTGGGTATTTAAGAGATTGTCCTGCTGGGGAATCAGTGTAGAGGAGTAAGCTTTCCACAGGGAGACACTGACAGGGAAAGAGAAGTTACCTGTTCCAAATCTTCCTTTCCTATTTCTCCAAGCACCCCTAGTCCCTGGAGGCTCTGCAGACCCCCTATAGTTAACACACATTAAAATACTCACAAACACAAGGCCCAGGCTGGTTTTAACTTGTGATGACAGGCTGAAAAACGGAGGGTTCAGAACGAAACCCAAGGTGTGACAGCAAGTGTATTCATCACACCACCTGCACTGAGCGGCAAATCTCACACGAGCCAGCAGGTTTCACACCAAGTGAAAACATCTCCAACTGCTCAACTACAGGACTCCCAAAGCCACAGTCACTGGAAGCTACAGCTCTGCTGTCAAGCCAAATCCCCCAGCAATGCACACAGGCAAAGTCATCTCCTAGGGAATGAAGGACCATCATGACCATAAAAAGCATCTACTTTGAATCCAGTTATTTTCATCTCCTCAGTGTCCATGCTGACACAGGGGAATACCTAGCAGATGATTTCATCATGGCACACTCTGAAGCTGAAACTAAATAAATATATCTGAAGCATAACTTTCCTTCCCTCATCACACTCACACCCTGGGAGCTGTTGCCTGATCATTTCATATTTTACAAGGCTCAGCATCTGCACTAAGTGCTTTTGGTGACACAGAAAAATCTGGATCCACTCTAATCCAAGCTCCAGAATAACTGGAGGAGAAAACATGTCCTATTCAGTGCAGTGTCAACTCTCCAGACTCTGTTCTCCAAACTAAAGAAAAGTTGCACCCACTTGAGCAGATGTCATTTGTACCTTAAGTCCAGAAAGCAAGGGACAGAATATATGAACTTTCTCTCATGCTGGTGTAAATCAAGGGAGATGTGGAACATAATAGCAGTGACAGAAGGAATTATATAAATCTTGAAGTGACCAGACACATTTTTTTAATGCTTCTTACTTTTCGTGCCTTGCCCAGCAATGTTAATTTAATCTCAAATTACAGCTAGGTCAGCAAGAACCTAAATGTGCTGTTGTGGTCAATGTCAACTTTTCTACACCTTGGGTCCTGATTCTGCTTTCCCTTCTTGGTACTAAAGCTATTCCTGATGGATGACCAAAAATGGGGAACCATACAGACTATAAAATCAAGGATGTTTGGCCATCTCCAGCTAAAACCTCTGTAATTACTCAGATTACAAAGCACACTAGCAAAAATTTTATTTCTATTTGATAACTCCTGAAGAAATTCCATAGATTGAAATGGCCATGGAAATCCTTATAGCTCTATGCCTCTAGACCACTAAGATACCAAAGGCTTAAAAGGCCTGCAAAGTTTTCTTAAATAATGTTGCTTAACTAGTAAGCTCCATGTGCAGTCCCAGGCAATACTCTGTGCCAGGAGCAATAGACCGTAATTCAGGGAGTCCTGGCTGAGTGCTATCTGATCTGTTGGTCTCTGCTTTGGCTGAACACTTTCAAGCCTTCTGTTTCCTGCACTGTTGATCTGAACTCAGTGGTGGCCAAGATGACCACTCATTAAACTAAGCAAAGAAAAATAAAAAGAAGCTGGGAGTTAAACCCTGTGCTAAATGACTTTATTAGGATGGCAAACTGGAAAACCGGCAGTGGAATCACTTCCAATTGAATGAGCAATCAGGTGAAAAACTGAGGATTTTTCAGAAGCATGACAATGTTGAACGTCTTATTTATAAGAAAAGTTTCAATAATATTCATTAGTAACTTCTTTAACAAAGTACAAATGTTTCAGTTAGCATCTACTTTGCATTTGCTTCTGTCTTCTATTCAATAGTAACTACATGCATACAGCATGGTAACTTTAATGGTGATTTGTATTACTAACTATTCTAGTATTACTAAATATTTCAGTACTTTGTAAGTTTTTTTAAGTTCTGCCTGTGTGAGAGTTTGTAATCACAAAGCTTCTTCTGATGTGGAGGGAATTTGATTCTGAGAGCACTAAACAGACATCCCAGACATGCTCAGACAATTCCTTTCCCATCTGAATTCCCTCACCAGGCACAGTTCTTAGGAACAGAGTAGCCAGAGGATGTTGTCCCATATTCACAACAGCAAGTTTTGCCAGAGGTCACAGGGCTTGGTGTTTGTTCTCTTGGGATTCCCTCAGCCTGAACTTATGCCCCACTCCTTGGCTTTTGTACTTCTGCGATTGTACCTTACAGTTTTCTTTATTCTGATCTCACTCTTATTTTACTGAGAGATGATTAACTATCTTTCTTTGTAGGGTCCAGTCATGGGTTCTCCCCCAGGTTCAAAGACACAAGGCCCCTCAGAGCACATCCACCTCCTCACCACAGTATTTCTATCTTCCTTCCTAATGTCTCCCTCTGTCCAAATACTGTTTCTTACTCACTCTTGCTCCCTGCTTTTCTTTCTGCCATGGTCATTTCTTAATGAGTCACTCACAAAGCAAAACCATGGAGAAAACTCAAAAATCTTTCAGCTCCAGCAGCTTTGGTTAAAGTGTTCCAATTCTGATAATTTCAACACAAACTCTCTTTCCTTTCACACATGGTATCTCATTGAGATTCCAAGATCCTGCAGGGCTAGACAGCTGCCAAGAGCCCTTCAGCAAAGTCTTATTGACAGGGAGCACATCTTTAAACAGACTCCATAGTCTGACACATCTGCTTTCTAATATTAATCCCTCAGTCATTACTGTTGGTAACAGCTCCCTCTTAAGTGTTTGTGGCAGCTGCTCAACACAAAATCATACTTTCCTGAGGATCTGAAAAATTGCAGCCAGCTGCCTCCAGTTGTTCAGTTTTCTTAGAGCTGCTCTGTCCAAGAGACTCCCCCCACTCCACGGCCACCCCCTTTCCCTGCTGGAATCGAGCACAACACACCAGGCAGAGAGGTCCCCATTCACTCACCGCTCCCAGGCAGGGGCACTTGCCAGCACAGCCGTGCAGCAGAGTCTGACAGGCGCTTCCACTCCTGCTCCGGAGCTGGCTGCGCCCTGAGAAAGTCGCTGTGCTTTACCCAGAACATCCCTTCACCCTCGGCCTTCTCCACTGGAACTGCAGGCTGTGGTGGCAGGGATTGCTTCACCCTACAGGTACTCCTTGGTGTCATTGAAATGCAAACAAACCCGAACAATTCCGGTATTCACTACCTTGGTGTAACATGAGACTAATACTGCTACGATAGAGGATTCGAACCACAACATTTTCATAGCTGGTCAGCAGTCAGAAAATTAAAAAAAAAAATCAGTTCAGCCGTAACAGATGATATCCTGCTGCTCAAGCTATGGAGTTTATTATAAATACATAAAACAATAAGAAAACCTGGAAACAGGAGCAACCAGCCACTTACTCCCATCTAAAACACCTAGCAAATGAACTTACACAACGCAGTGATACAAGGAGATTTGGGTTTAGGGAAGCAGCAGTCTGGAATACTAAGAAACCTATTGCTCAAGGTACAAGATGGAAGATAGCATTCAAACTTACCAGAGGAAGAAGACTGGGAAATTCTATGGGACACTACAAGAATAGCTTAGTTCCTCTGAAAGAGAAAAATTAGTGCAATCAGTAGATGAGTAGCTCCCAGATGGTGCAACTCAAGGACTGCAGGAAAAACATACTGGAAAGGGAAAAGGTGGGGAAAGCAGGTATTCAATGATAAACAAGATTTGTTAAAGCTTGCAGACAAAAGAGGACAAAAATCATGGACATGTTTATAGGGTCTCTACAGAAAAAAATAAAGATGCAGCTGGAGCAAGACCAACCAGCACTGAACTGTACCTAGGAAGGTAACAGCACTTCTGCAGCACCAGACAGCAACCGGTTCCTCAGGCCCCTTAGGAACTGCACTCCCATCATTAAAGCAACCTGGAGACAGTGGAGATGGGTGGCTGCAGTTCACTGGGCCTCTTGAGAGGGCTTTGCTCAAACACTCCATAACATCTTTGCCGGGGGCTGAGCCCGGCTGTCATCTCACTTTTTGCCCGGGGCCTCCTGCAATCCTGAGCAATGCTGGCTGTTCCCTGTGAATAGCCCTATCCATCCAGGACAGCAGAGTAATGCTGCATAATCCCATGAATAAAACCAGTTAAGGTTAAGTGTTACTGGCTGTAGAGGACTCAAAAGCTCTTAGCTCGCAGCAGAGCCAGGCAAGAAAGGAGGAAAGAACTGAGATTTGCCTCTCTGTATTGGGCAAGGTAATACACTCATTACATCCACAGGCTGCATGGTGAGATTTTTGTCTCTGTCTCAACACTGAGTAAGACTGGTTTACAAAGGAACAAGCACTACTAGCCTCAGATCATATCCAACAGGAGGCTGGACTCCAGCTGAATGCTTGTCACACTGCCTAACACAAAATCAAGCTTGGTTTGTTTGCTACACCGAAACTGCCTGCAGCAGCTGCTGTTCAAAAGGCACCTGACTTCCCGAGCAAAGCAAAACATCTCTTAAATTATTGCAGTAGCTAGCTCTGGCTGAAACAGAGAGAGGATGTAGTGTCCAGCAGAGTGATATAAATCAAAGCAAGGAGAGAGGAGAACTTCCATCAGTGCAGCCCTGGATAATGCAGTCAAACAGGATGTGATGAGATAAGGCTGTGTGTGGCCTTGCACACCATCCAATCAGTTACATTTGAGATAAAGGAAACAGAGCACAGAGCTTTGCTGCCCTAAGGAGGGGAGGAAAAACCCCACAACCCAACAAGAAAACCCAAAGGCCAGCTCTAAACCCACTAGTCTAGGCGTGGCCAGCTTGGAGGTCGATCCTGAGCAATGGGCAGCTCATGCCCAGCTCCCATGTACAGGCCACAGCACAAGGCCACCAGCCTGGGACTGACAAAATGACTACTGGGTGATTTATGTCTCAGCTGGGAGAGAAAAACCAGCCAGCAAGGGCAGCAGAGATTGACACTGCCAGGTTGTGCTGGGATTGAGCCACGCACTGGGCTGGCCCCAGCTCTCAAAGGAACAGTGGAATTCCTGGGGAGTCACTGTTATCTCCCATGTGGGAACTGCTCCCAGAGCTCCCATTCTCCCTGACTTTCCAAGACATGTGGCATGTGTTTCACAGCTTCCCAAACAGATGAAGGTTGAGGCAGGGTGAAAATGGTTAGTCACCCTCGTGCTAGCAGCAGCAGTCACCAGGAGTCATTCTCCCTGGAGCTGGCTAGAAAGCAAGGAACCAGAAAGGAGACAAATAATCACGTTTTCTATCACAGAAGCATTGGTAATGTCAGCTAAGATAGGAAAATTGTAACTGTCCCGTTAAATACAAAGTGTAGATATTGACTGACTAAAATGACTTGAGAATTACCAAACCAAGCTAGAGAGAGAAATAAATCAAGCTGAGCATTTTCCCAAAGAGTATTGTTAACTTAATTATTAAAGGATACAGAACCTTCAATAGCAACCTAAAAAGACCTTGCTCCTAAACTTGCCAAAACTCAGTTGTCCTGAAAATCTCACCAATGGGCTCAAAATCCCCCATTTTACCTTTGGATAAAAATAGAGGATGAAGATGTAAGTGAACCACCCAATGGAAAAATCAGAGTAAGGTTAAAATCTAGACAAGAACTTCAAGGCAAGAAAAGGTTAACTTTAAAAGTGATTTGCAATTGCAAGTGGTAACTTCAGAGGGGCTCATGTTTAACACTGTCTGGAAACAGTGCATCTTTTAAGGGTTTGCTGACAAGTAACACTAAGCTGAGACTCATAATGCCCACTTTATGATATCAAAATCAAATTCTTATTTCCTAATCCTGAGCCTCCTGCTCATGACATCTTTCAATCTCTTGTCTAGGATTCAAAGATAGATATTCCATAGATATGGACTCTGCTCCAGCAAAGCCTCACAACTGTGACATACTTAGCTTCCCAGGACACTAGTGGCAGAACTGAACATGAGCTTAGACAAGAGACAGATGTTTGCGAATCTCATCCAATGCAGTGAAAATGTTTAGCTACAAAACTATAGTCAGTCTCCAAGAAAAGAAATAGCTGAACCTGGGCTAAGAGACTTACAAAAGAACAGACAGACAGTGATCACAAAACCCATGAATACAGTCAAATTATCCCTTCTGTGGTGCTTGCAGGTGGTCTGTGCTGTGGGCATGACCTGTCTGGTCAGGACTAAGCCCTTTACTACAGGCTCAAGACAAATGCAAATCACTAACAGGCAGAACAGGTATATAAAATGGGACCAATGCTCAGTGCTCTTTTGACTTTTCCTCCTTCAATCAACCAATTACACATGTGCTTTGATTTTAGTAGTAGTCAGGCATGAGCTGAAAGGGGTTTGATGCTTGTCATAAGGCAATGCCTAAGCAAAGAACAGCCACGATGAAACACCTGCATCGCATGAATGAAGCCTACCCATGGCTACCAACCCAGCTGCACTCTCCTGGGGTATCCAGACACCACCCCAGCTCAGTTCTGGAGTACACACTCCATCTGCATCATGCAGCAGGTCAACATTCACTGCTTACACATTCAGTTCTTAAGGCCGACACTGGAGAAAGTCAACCTTTCTGTAAAACAGTGTGAAATTTCCTAGCAAACACACACCAGACATTTTTGCCAGATTCCAGTGCTACTACCAGTTTGATACATGAGACAGGTAAGCCACCCTCAACTCAGACCAGTGTAATTTTGAGTTCAGAACTCTTTCCTCTCTCTAAATGTGGCATAAACACGCCATCATCTCCAACCTGCTGAACGCAGAGTGACTTCACAGAAAGCAAATGAAAATCATGAGAATCTGTAATTGCAACCCCAACCCTCAAACAGGAATCAGTTAAAAAAAAAAAAGTCAAAAACTGAAAAACTGAAAAACAAACTTGTCCCCAGATATTACAGGAAAGCATGTACCTTCTGATTTATCTCTTTGCCCTTCCAGACCCTTCTCACCAGGAAGGTCAACAGGTTATATACCTTCTGCTGGATTAATCTACAGGAGAACAAGGGCAGCTAGCCAAGCAAAACTAGATTCTTAAAGGGACACAGCCAACCACAGACTCTGCTCCAGTTTTTAAAGCATGTTCTTACAAATAAAACCTGTGACCAAAAGCAGTGGAAAAATATGCTGCTACTCTATTTTTCAGTTCGCACAATGGAGAGATAGAAGCAGAGATTTACATGTTTTACCTGCACAGTTATTTTCTTCTGATCACATACATTCTTCACAAACAAGTGGAGGCAGAGAAACAAATAGAATTTTATTATTTTATCTTTATAAAGATAATTCAAAGAATAGTGAGTGTGCTTGGATATAATCTTCTTACACAAACCTCTCTTTTACACCTTTTTTTCCCCCCTAAGCTGACAAGATTTCAAAGCAAAAGATCTGCCTATGTCCTGCTAGTCTGGTACAAATGAGCTTTATTTCAATGAGCTACAGAGATGTATGATCAGGTAAAATGAACTTAGTACACATCAATAAATCCCCCCTTTCCATTTCAGTATACACCTGCTCCATGTTCTCCTGACATTTCCTCCTTAGTTCAAGCAGCCCAGGTTACAAGAGATTACACATTGCCTGGACATCTGTCATTAATGGTTACCATGCTGTTGGAAGGGAGGCACTTTGAGGGCTACACTGATTTATTTCCTCTTTGGCAATAGCAAAGCAGATGTTTCAAAGGCTTGCACCCAGGCTCTGAAAGCCACTGGCACTCATGTCTCAGAAACACAGGAGGGTAAAACACCTACCCTTTGGCAATCACATTCTAATGAAGGTAAGAACAAGGTCATTATAAACCTACAAGAGAACAGAAAAACAGAGCCAGTGACTCAGCCAGTAGCACCAGGAACTGGAAAACCTGCCCCTCCCTAGCAGGAAAATGTCTAATTCATATGGTGTTAAAAACAAAGGGGAGTGACTGCATCATCTCCAGAAAAAGGAGGACCCAAGGGGCAGGAACAATAAAACCAAAAACCTACTTAACCCTCCCTCCATCCCCAAAAAACTCCAAGAACTCAAAACACCACCTCCTACTCCTAAAAACCTCTTTCTAATAATCTAGTCTCAGATCTTGTAATGAGCTCCATGCATTCCAACTCATGGCTTTTTTACAAGGCTCTACAAAGGAACACGCTGGGCATTTACTTAGCGTGGTTGTTGGCAGAAGTTGGAAAGAGAGGAGCACCCATTACTGTAAATCCTAATAAACTTGATTGCTCCTCAAAGGAAGATAGAAATGCTGTGAAGGTAGAGAATGAAAAGAACACAGTGCACAACGAAGTAAGTTTAGACTTAAAATAGCATTTGTTACTCTCTACGGAAATCACAGCTAAAAATTACTTCAGATTGGCTCTGGAGAGCAGCGATCATATTATTAAAAAATTAACTAATGGCTTCAAAACTATGCATAATGATATATATGATATACAAGACACAGAACCAACAGATACAGAGGGCATCTACTGGGTTGCTGCAGGGATCTTTGCTAGTCCAGTTGTCTTTGACATCTTAATTAAAGATCTAAGACTGACTCAAGGTAACGTTAATGAAACTTGTGGGTGATACCGAATGAAGTTTACAAACAACAGTGGGTAGAAACAACTCAAAGGGTGTTAAGTGTAAAAAAAAAACCAAAAGAAGCAAGGGAGACAAATAGGACTATGTGGGAAAAGTAATGCAAAGAAAACCCAGAGATAAAATCAAGGAAAAAGCCCTGCCAGAAGTAGAAGCTAAAGACAGGCAAGAGTGAGAATGCTGAACAAATGAGAGAATTGTCTGCAAAGCAAATGCTTCTGCAAAATGACCAATGTGACTTTAATCTGCCTGGGCTCAGATATCACTTCAGGCAATGAAGAGAGATGAATCACTCCAACTCGTGGAATATTGGATCTCATTCTGACAAAGAAACACAGATAAACTGAAGAAAGTGAAGAGTATAAAAAACCTCCAATAATGAGACCTATTGAAAAATTGAATTATCTTATTGAATATTGAATTGAAAAACATTATTATTATACCCTCATTAGTAGCTTGTAAGAACTTAGAAGGTGCCAACGCAGAGAGAAATAATAACCAATCATTTCAGGAAAATACACACCAAGGCAAAAACTGCTGCAGTAGAGTAAGAAAACTTTTCTGTTGTACACTGGGTGATGAAAAACTTGCCCAAGAAAACTTTTACGTGCCATGGGGGAGTGGGAGGGAAGAACCAAGCCAAACCCCAAACCTAACAAATGAACAAAAGACAAATATGAGCTATCAGAAAAGCATAATAGATCTTCTAAAAAAGGTAGTACTAAATTTTACATTCTTAAGATACAGTTGTGGTCAGATAAAACAGAAAATCGTTTTACTCTCACAGGAGATACTGTAGACATGGTTAAGGAACTTTCCCCACCTTAAGGAACTACTTAAGGTGGGGAAAGATGGCAGTGTTGGTAAGAAAATGTCCCCATTCTTCTCCCACCCTTCACCTCCCAGTCATTGCACCCCTTTCTCCAGACACACCAGCACATGACCATATGATTAACTTGACTGGAGAATGAACAGATGTGGCTGAAAACTAACTTGCTAAAAGTGATAAAACTTGCTAAGAGTGTTACTTTTCCTCTGGATCAGTCCCGGGGCAGTGAACAGCAGTGCCAGTGTCCCTGCCAGGGACAAAGCATAGAGATGTGACAAGTAAGGAAATGGGCAGCTCTTTGTGGACCCACCCCTTGGCTTACCCTGGGATGGAACCAAGAGCTGAAAGATACAGAAAAGGACACGTAACACCAAGGAAGAAAAGCTATGAATGAGCATGCAGAGATGAAAGAGCTCGCTTGGAAACAGTCCTTTTCAGCAACCCTCTCAAAACTCTACTTGAATTCTGTGAAACTAATACTTGAGTAAGAAAACCAACAGCAACTGTGATTTTATGTAAGCCACAGACAAGATAAGGTGCCATGGAGCCCTTTTTCTCTTTAAAGCTTGGCAGTACTATTTTCATACCATTTTCCCACATATGTTCTTCAGTACAGTGACATTGAAATGCTTATCACAATAACAGCCTAAAATACTTCAAAACCATCGGTAGCATTAATTTAAAAATCCAAAATAGTGGCAGGATCCAAGACAGTGGAGAAATTCCCAGTAACCATTCTCATGCACATTTGTTTGCTTCCAGGATCACCTCCAAGAGGACACAAACCATGAGTTGATAGCCCAGCTTAGAGACTGATAAGACTGTTGCATGTTTAAGTTTGAGGGAGCCTTTCCCACTGGGATTTAAGAAAACTTGAAAAGGTGACTGCACCCACTGCAAAAAAAACCGGAAAAGGTGACTGGCTGCCCTCCACTCTGCCAACCCAAGTTGCAGAGAAAACCACGGAGTCCCTCAGCATACAGCAGCCCTAAAATAGAAGTCCCTCTGCGTTCACTACAGGACGATCCCAGGCTGTTCTCTGTCATGAGAACAAGCTGTCGAAACCAAAAGGTTTTAATTGCAGCAGCATCAGCCCGGCTCCAGCACTTGCTCGGTACCCACTCTGCTTTCCCCCTTGTTCTGCTCCTCTCGCTCCTCCCCGTTACTCTCTGCCCTGTCCGGCTGCCCACTTCCTCCAGCGGGAGAACAATAAAACCTCTCACATCTACCCAGACAGATGGACAGACAGGTGAACGAACGCTCTGCTCACTCTGCACACAGACACCACAATCAGGTCCTGGGAAAGCCGACCTGTCCCCAGCAACAGGAAAGGAGAAAAATAAATCAAATCCCTAAATCTCCTTTCCTCCTGTTCAGCCCCCTGCACTTCAAAAGTATTTTGCATTGCATATTTGTAGAGGAGTCTTAGAACCCAATTCTGAAGGTTAGAAAGCAACATAAGTGTAACTCCAGCTTAAACAAAAACAAAGTTGGTAATTAGTTGTGGTTAGTTCTGNCCACCCCTCCATTAGCGCTGCAGTTTTCAGCGACCGAGTTCCCGAAGTGGCAGCGCCGGCAGCCCCTTCCCGGCGGGGGAAGCCGCCGGAGGCTCCATTGAGGATGTTCCCATCGCTTCCTTTGTACGCCTGTGCCTCGCCTGTCGCACACGAGCGGCTCCGCACCCTCCCTCCCAGCCCGTCTCCCGCAGGCACCCGCGCCAAAGCCACCGCGGAACAGCGCGTCCCGACCTGAGCGAGGCAAGAGCAGCTGCTGTTCCGCNATATGTTCTTCAGTACAGTGACATTGAAATGCTTATCACAATAACAGCCTAAAATACTTCAAAACCATCGGTAGCATTAATTTAAAAATCCAAAATAGTGGCAGGATCCAAGACAGTGGAGAAATTCCCAGTAACCATTCTCATGCACATTTGTTTGCTTCCAGGATCACCTCCAAGAGGACACAAACCATGAGTTGATAGCCCAGCTTAGAGACTGATAAGACTGTTGCATGTTTAAGTTTGAGGGAGCCTTTCCCACTGGGATTTAAGAAAACTTGAAAAGGTGACTGCACCCACTGCAAAAAAAACCGGAAAAGGTGACTGGCTGCCCTCCACTCTGCCAACCCAAGTTGCAGAGAAAACCACGGAGTCCCTCAGCATACAGCAGCCCTAAAATAGAAGTCCCTCTGCGTTCACTACAGGACGATCCCAGGCTGTTCTCTGTCATGAGAACAAGCTGTCGAAACCAAAAGGTTTTAATTGCAGCAGCATCAGCCCGGCTCCAGCACTTGCTCGGTACCCACTCTGCTTTCCCCCTTGTTCTGCTCCTCTCGCTCCTCCCCGTTACTCTCTGCCCTGTCCGGCTGCCCACTTCCTCCAGCGGGAGAACAATAAAACCTCTCACATCTACCCAGACAGATGGACAGACAGGTGAACGAACGCTCTGCTCACTCTGCACACAGACACCACAATCAGGTCCTGGGAAAGCCGACCTGTCCCCAGCAACAGGAAAGGAGAAAAATAAATCAAATCCCTAAATCTCATTTCCTCCTGTTCAGCCCCCTGCACTTCAAAAGTATTTTGCATTGCATATTTGTAGAGGAGTCTTAGAACCCAATTCTGAAGGTTAGAAAGCAACATAAGTGTAACTCCAGCTTAAACAAAAACAAAGTTGGTAATTAGTTGTGGTTAGTTCTGAGTTTTTGTTTGTTTTTATTAGGTTTTTTTTTTAACATATGTGATCGTTCGCTATAAAATACTTTACAGAAGTCCTTAAAACGTGTAGAGTTACACTTCTTCCCTCTTCTGCAAAAAAAAGCCCCATCTTTAGCATCCCATGCAAGAAATTATTTAAACTGAATTATTTGCATAAGATAAAAGATTACTCCGGAAAGCTTTTTGTTTGGTTTTTTGTGTGTGTGCTTGGTTTGTTTGGGGTTTCTTTAATCCTTTCCTGTGGCATGCCACCAAAACTCAACTCTAACTTCAGAATAACTGAACTGGGAAAACATTCCCTCATCTTTTGGTAAATGCCCTACAACAACCTACGTACATTCTCACAGACAGGCTTCCTTTTGATTATTTTTGTTCCGTTTTTCCCGTAAAAATAATCTTCCATAATTTACATTAAAATTTACTACATTAAGTACTGCTCCTCCTTTCCACTCTCCCCAAGCGCATCTCTACGAACCGTACAAAAACCGCTTTC
>VXAX01007761.1:147487-182882 GCA_013399835.1 Leptocoma aspasia | reverse complement strand
GGCAGCGCTGGGAGCGGGCGGGACGCCGCCGCCTCCAGGAATGGAGAGCAGGCACGGCGCCCGGCCCGGGAGAGCTTGGAGTGCGCGGCCCGGACGGGCCGGCCTCGGATCCCCGGGAACGCCGCCGCTGCCTGGTGCTTTCCCTGGGGCGATGGGCCAAGCACCCGTGAGGGCGCTCCGGCCCCAGGGACATCCCCGCCCGCCCGGGCAGGGACGCGGCTCCCGGGCTCCCCCCTGCGCGCCAGGCGCGGCCCGGCGGCTGCGGAGCCCCTCAGAGACCGGCCGGGATTCCCACCCAGAGACCGGCCGGGATTCCCACCCAGAGACCGGCCGGGATCCCCACCCAGAGACCGGCCGGGATCCCCACCCAGCACCGCGGAGCCGCTGCGAAACACACAGCCCCGGCCCGGCACGGCAGCGGGCTTCTCCCGAGGGCAGCCCAGGCGGCAAAGTACTCACCCACCCACCCGCAAAGCGGTGTCTCGCCGTGGCTCTCCTCAGTCTCACGTCGGAGCTGCTCCTTTCCTACCTGCTCATACAGGAATGCCAGCGCGCTGCGCTAGAAAATGCTGATATGAGACTGAGAATCGCACGAGGGTTAGCAAGCCACATCCCCAAAACAAAAGCAGTAGGAAACCAGCAAGTTTAGTAAATGTAACTACATCTTAGCAGCAGCTCGGGATGCAGCTACATCAAGCAAACTAAACTTTTCCGCGGCTCCAGCAGGTGATTTTGTCACGCATGGCTGGTTTGCACGTAAAGAGTTATAACGTGGTTGGCATTCTTTAAAGCTTCAGTATATCGAAGAAACTGAGGGGGGTTTTTTTGTAAGAACCCAAAGCTAAAAAAGTTCCTAACTCTTTCAAATTGCAGTGAAAATTGCGAGACCTGGAAACAGGCCCTAATTGTGTTCTAAGGCCTCAGAGCCCAGATGGCAAAACCCATCAATTTAATAAAAATAAGGTTTTCTGATACAACTGTAGGAATGAAGAGTAAATACAATATAAATAAGGTGATGTCACAAAATTCACTGCAACTATTTGGGGGGGTGTTTTGTTGTTGTTTTTTTTAATATAAAGCCCTGTAATTAATTAATTTAGTCACTGTTTCTATTAAGCTATATGTATTTTAAAGAAAAACCTATGCATATGAAACATAATTCACTTATCACGTATATTCAGTGGGAATTCTAGACCAGGTCTCATAATTATGTGACCAACATTGTTTTGCTCCCATTTCCTTGCCAAACCAACACAGCTCAAAGAGAAGGAATTGAAACCTATTCCTTCCTGTGAATCATCACACAAATTGTTTGCAGGACTTCAGTCAGTTGCAGATGGAAATTGACTCAGGAGAATACAGGTTTTTTTTGTGGTGGGTTGTTTGGGTTTTTTTACTGGAGGTAATGCAGAACCAAATGATTCTGCTTAGAACAGAAAGCTGAGAGAGTTGGGCAAACTTATCAGGTTAATTCCCCAACCCTATTTGTACTCTATCAGAATGATTTTCTTATGCAGTTTTTAAAATAAAGCCCCCTTTTTCCCCCATAGTAAATTAATGTTACTTTCCCTATAATAAATAAATGACTTAATTCAATTAAGCTTTTAAAAAAATCCTTTGTTTTCACAAAAATTTTCAGCTGTTTTGTTGCAGACAGTGCAATGGGTCGCCTTGTATGGAGATGTTAAGTGAATCAAATTAAGTTATCAAAAATTCCAGCTTCTGGAATATATTCACCCACTTATGTATTCTCTAAATTGAATGTTAAATTACCAGAGCAGGTTATGGTTACCATAGCCTTTACCTTAAAGCATGTTGCTGAAGTCAGTTTGCTTCTGGATTTTTCTCCCATTTTGGAACAGAAGATGTGGCTTCCAGTGAGGAAATAGTAATTCAATATAGAACACCTTAAGGGATGCAATGAGAAAACAGAAACTAGAGAGTGTACAAAAGATACAAGAGTTAACACTGGTACAGGATCTCTGCCTTCTTTCCTGGCAGGGCTTTCAGTTGTTGCCACCTCATAGTGGGAGCCAGCTGTTTTCCCTGTCAGTAAGGGAGCTGCTTTTCTACTCTTTTTCATAACTGTATGCTGGGCCAAATCTCTTGGTCCTAGGGTTACTTAAGGGACTTTCTTAGTCCTGTACTAGTTCCAGACTGCAGTTAGGTATAACAGTTTGATCCTGTGGCAAAGATGAGATTCCTGACTCTGTGAAAGAAGGAATCTGTCCATAGCTCTGTTTCACAGGACTACACATAAACTCTTAACTCAGCTTGTAAATCACAGGGAAGGGCTTGCTTGTCTTCTGTACCAGGAACAGGAAACCTAATTCAATGTCAACTGAGGGATTTACAGAGCTGTTAATCCCAGCAAGTAGAAGAGGACACTTAACTAATTATTAGTATAGCTATAATAATTATGCTAACAGCAGCAAAACCTCCTGTCCTACTGCTACTAAATTCAGCAGCAAAACTTCAATGAGAGTGAGACTCAGCCCTAAAAGAGGAAGAAATGTTTGCCTGTCTTTAGTTTGTAAGCCCAAGAGCCTATAGCAGCCTAGGAGCCATTTCCATCTTCTAGGCCTGCCTCTAGGATTCCAATTTAACCATTTAATATGCTTCTTTAAGATTTCTCTGTGATTTCTAGCATGTTACATTTGCATGTATGCAACTAATATTACTGTGTTAAGAACAAATGGCCAGTCGTGTTTCTCACTTAATTTTCTCTCCCCTCTAAGACTAATTTGGCTCAGATGGAAATAGTGGGAAAAACAGAGTGCTTGAAGAATAGGGCTTGCATGTTGAGAGTTGTGCCAGTTTCTGATTATCACATCCATCATATCTCCTCTTATTGAGGTTCATACATCTTTTGATGGAAATAGGAAAATATAACCACTTCAACTTGATGTTCTTCCTAGCCTTGTATGACTTCAGTACCTGATTAAAAAAAAAAAAAAAAAGTTAATGTACTTCAACAGTTGAATGGGTTCAGATGGAAGGTAGGAAAATGCAGTAAGAACCATCTCAAATGCCCTAGCTGGTTGCTGGGAAAAACATTAAAAACATGGGGCAGAGGAATGCAACTAGCTTAAACAATCAAAAAGAAACCAAGAACTATAGGGTAAGACATGATGGGGGTGGGGGGGCACAGGGGGACGTGTTACAGTATTAGAGAGACTACCCTTACATTTATTCCCAAATTTATGAGAACAATACCCAACACCACAAAGAAAGAGAACTGAGGATTACAAAGGAAAAGAGGGAGTAAGAAGACAGATGATATTCAAGAAGATAGGAAGAAACTGAATATATCATAGAGAAGGCAAAAAGTACACCCACAAGTGACAGCAAAAAAATCACTTAGAATGAAAGACTTTTCAATATATAAATTAGTTTATTTTCATTTAGATATAAAAGTTATAAATACAATTAATGTAAAACAGTATCTGATAAAGAGCACTGAATCAGTTCATCTGTCTGCATAATTTGCTGAGAGGCCGTGACATGATCATTTGATGTCAACAAATAGCTTCAAGAGTCACTGCTGACAAGGCTAATTAAATAAAAGGATGCTTTCTGGGCACACATAAAATCATCTTGAATCAGAAATTAGCATCCTGCCTTCAGGTCACCCCAAAATAACATAAGGCAATTTCTTTCACACTTTCCTAGTCAGAAAAATAATCAGACAGGTACACAAACTGACTTCCTTTCCTGGATGGGCAGAGGGAATGCAGAGCCATCAGCCAAGACTTCAGAAGAGCACAGCTGGAAAACACTGCCAGGTCTCATCCTCAGCCTGATGAGCAGGAAGGCACAAAACAGATCCATCAGCATGCAAGTTCTCTTCACAGACTGCTTTTCTGATAAGATCATCTCAAGAAAATATCTCAGCAGCTACTGAAAAATGCTCATCTGAAAGACACAAGAGCTGGACTTCTCAGCCTCAATTAATATTTTACAGGTAAATACAGCATTTACTTTGTGATTACGATCATTATTCTTTCTGGCAATATCAGAAAACGTCTTCACAAAGTTTTGTTAATTTGAAAGCGCAAGTGATATCTACCGCTGCAAAGACTCCAGAGACCAAAAGCAAGATATCTGCTCTTTGCAGCTTGAAACAGAGTTAGTCTGCTGACAAGGACAATATCCAAAGCTGGAGAACACCTAATTCTTGTCTCAGTAGAGGGACAGACGTCTCCAAACCATTGTGAATAAAGGTGATAGGCAAGAAGCAGGCAAGACAGTAACTTTCTGTGCTTCAGTACACAGAAGATGTGTGCGCTGAGGTCTCCAGGCCACACCATGCTGCAATCCACTCTGGTGAGTTAAGGCCACATGAATCAAGTGTTCCATGCTCTGACACAATCTCCATACTGTACATCCAGTATTAAAAACGGAACATTGGAAGGACACATTGCAAAGCCTTGTGGTACAATGACATTAAAACTTACTGATGCCTTTGAAAATACCTGTAATCTCTTTTTGAGGTAACTCCTTCTTATAGTCAGATTAAAATTATTTATACAAAATCTACTTTAATATGTCATGCCTTGAGATAATCTCACATTAAAAAAAATAAAATTGGTCACAAACTTATACCTAAAAACATAGCAAATTTCATGAACAATGGCATAATTAAAAAATACTTCTTGTCAGTTTACAGTCTAGATTCAACCAATCAGAACAGTGCTTTTCAGAAGTGGCACTGTATATTGTTACAGTACTATCTTCTGCCAAATTCAGCCAGATTCTATCATCTATTCAGTCTCATTTTTCACATGGTTAGAAGTAACAGAAGTAGCAATGAATATAATATCAGCCACTGAAAAGGGAAGTGTTTGAGATTTGATTGTTCTTCATTTGGTAAAAAGACTGTCAAGGGATGGAGAAAAATTACAATACTGAAAGGGAAATGGAGTATCAATCTTAGCAGACAATCATTCCACAGAGTAAAAGTGCTGTATTAGAGCCAATGTCTTATTCCAGCTGTTCTCTTTTTTTCTGAGTTCATCTGGTCAGGAACTCTTGAGTAGCATCATCTCCCAGGCTTTGTGGAAGCTTCAAGGTAAATGAACATTTAGCCATTTTTTTCTAATCCTAGCTGCAAGGAGTTCCAATAAGTGGGCTTAGCCCACTCTCATGCAGCATCTGTAAACAAGGATTCTAAAAGCAGAATCAACACCAATGACAGAAACATCACCTAGATTTCTTGTTCTTCCACAGTCCATACAGAGACTGCTCCCAAGGTAGTCGGCTGTTAACTCCCACAATGCTTGGAAGGCTGGAACTGGTTTTCTAATAAGCCTGCAGAAGTCTGTCCTCCATTTCCCTTCCAATATGCTCTTCATTGCTACACCTGGAACTCTTACAAGATGTAGGGGTGGCAGTGAGTTCCATGTTTCATGTCTGTTGTCCCTCATTCACAGACCAATTTACTATCAAAGCTGGAGAGTCCAATAGCAAAGGCCTGAAGAGCACAGAGCGGGTAGTTATAGTCCAGAGTGAACACATCTTCTGCTACACGACCAAACTGCATCACGATGTAGTCAGCTGGGGAGAAAAGACATTCAGAGATGAACAATTTCACAGTGAAGGAAAATAAAAAAACAAACAAACAACAACAACAACAAAAAAGGCAAAACAAAACCCAACCACAAAACCTCCCCACATCTGCCAGTCCCAAATATATGTGGTTGGTGTATCCATCCTTTCCCACCAGAGTGGCCTTGAAATCTGTCCTCTAGAGTGACTGTGCTATTCTAGAGATTATTTTTCCTCTCAGAACCAAAGTTCAAACCATTCTTTTGCTAGCCTGAAGGTGCTGTATTAAACCTTTTCTTTCACTTCAGGAAGCTTTCATTTGCCCCCTCTTTTGCTGCAGTTATGGACAGCAGAGTCTGCATCCACCCCCCAAAAAAGGAGGCCTTATATAATTTTCTTGACAGCTCAGAAGTCCCCAGTAATCCTGAGCTAGCTTCCTTTACCGAGTTTCCCTCCTCTAGGAAGGGTGTCCTATTCATCCCAACCCTCATGAAATAAATTAGATTCTCCCTGTTTAAATAAGTCCCACACACTCTCCACCAGACTCTTACGGTCATTGTCATGGACAATCTGGAAGTTCTTCACTGATGCCTGAGTGACCCTCCCATGGAAGTTCAAAACATAGGATTGAGTATCATCATTCCAGACTGGAGCCTTGTTGTGCAACTCAATGAGGTTCTCTAAATTTTTGTTTTGCCATTTTGACAGCAGACCCTCATGCTCCTGTTCAGAAGAAAGAAATATATTTATCAGATTTGGAATGGCTCTGCCTCTGAGTACCACCTCTCTTGTGTGTGTGCACTCTGTCACTTCATTCCCTGTTTAATGAAACACAATGACATCACTTAAACTCAGTCCTACTGAATACTTTCTGCAAGTAACAGGAAGATACTTTCATAGATTCCTAGTCCAAGCATTCGTTTTCACTCAATAAAGTAAGAAGAGTGATAGGGAAGGAAGTGTGTGTACAGGAAAGGGAGCAATTCAGAGTCCACAGATAATTGCCATCCTGCTGGTATGAATCCCTTCTGAGTCTCATAATCTTTCTCTGATCCTGTTGCGCCCAGTTTCCATTTCTAACATTCTAAACTTTGAAATAAAACAAAATAATCTACAATTAACTGCACAGTGCCAGCCCTGAGGTGCTTCAGTAGAAAGTCCAAAGGCTGCAGTAGAATGTATGGTTAAATGTCATCCTATTGGGTCTAATGAGTGATGCACAGTATGAAAACCAGAGAGAAATAAAACTACGAAGATACAAAGAGAAAGTAAAACAGCACATTAAATTTGACAAACAGTGAATTACAAGGAGATTCAGGTTGTAGTGAAACATGACACATGATTTAATTTTAAAAGTTCTGCAACAAATAAAATCAAAACTATATGTATAAAAACTCTGAAGAAAAAGACTCCAAGCTTAAGGTACTAATAGGAAAAAATGCTCAGAAAACACCCTGTTGTGGAGGTCTGGCTGATATGGCTGTAGCATGTGCTTCAGTATTATACAAAGATACCTAGTGGATTTTTGAGGATAACCTAAATAAAACTTCCTGTTCAGTTTAGTTACTTTTAAATTTTATCTTTATTTACTTTTTAAAAATTCAAAACAAACCCCTGCAAACTGGCACCAGCTAAGTGCATTTCGATTTAGGGGAGAAAAATAAAGGCAGGGCCATGGAACTGTTACTGTAGTAATGGGAGAGATGGCAACACCAATTGAAAGACAATAAATAAATGAGCACTTCCAGATACAATTTTTCTGACCATTCACAAGAATTAAATCTCTTTTCTGGGCTCTAATGACTCTCAATTTCAATTCTTGAAGATTTTTTTTTCTCTGACCTCAGGAAATACGTTCTTGTCCTACCCATATCTACTCACAACATGGCTGCAAATACCATTTTCTAGCTTAAAACATTGATCATGCCTTTCAGTTGGTATCTTGTCTTTCTGCCTTTTGGTCTTCTGTCACCAAACATAAAACCCACATTAAGGGAGCCTAACAACTTTCATCACACACCTTAACATACCTTCAGATACTGTTCTGTAAGCTATGATGTCTCTCATATCTATGAGAAATCCTCACTAAACAGTCATAACGAAACTCCATCTTCTCCTCATCCCTCCTTCTCCTTCAAGAATCCTCCTTTTCTGCTACTCCTACAAAAAAGGCTAACATCATTCTGATCAAAAATGTATTTATTCTCTTGCTATTGCACCAGCAGTACCTTATCTGTCTATTGCCTATCTGTTGCAATCCACATCCTGGCTAAGAATGCGAGCTCCTGGGAGAAGCAGGTGTGTCCTGTGTTCATCCAACCCCCAGCACAACAGGGTCCCACCATGAGGGCAGCTTGTAGGTGCAACAGCAACAAAGTAGACATAAGTAAATCATATTTAGGCTGACCAAAGGACCACCCATAAGGATACAAACACAATTCAGAAAGCAACAGATTAGGTAGGAGGCAAGAACAAATTAATCACCACATTTATGCGACACTGTATTTACTCTCCAGGAGCCTTGCTAAAGCCCTGGCTCCTGAAAGCCCGGATTGTCAGTAACACCCAGGCCTCTACAGGGAAGTTTTAACCTCTTCCTTCAATCTGAAACATGACCAAACTTCGTAACTCACATTTCGTGGACGGATTGGAATTCGCTTATGATTCATGTTCATTCCTGGAATGATCACAGACATTTTTCTGGGACCCTTAAATCCTAAGATATTAGTTTCCTGAAAGACAAGGAAAGTCATTATCTTCAGTAAACGACATCACCTCAGAGAAGGAAAGACAGCAAAATTGAACTTGTATCACCATTTGTACTAGTTATTAGAAGTTTGCTGGCTACAACTGTAGCAGCAGTTATCTATTTCCAACTGTGTTTAATCACTGAGAACTGCTTTCTCTCCCTTTCTCATTTAGAGAACAGTGTTAAGAGATATGCATGGTATTAGCTACTTTGGAGTGCATTTCTTACCTACTGAAAGATTTACAACAAAATCAGACAAGTGCAGTTTCCAGGCATAAGTTTCTTGTACCTGAAGCAGTAATGTGCTGAAATCTTGCAAGTGAACAAGCCTTAACTATGACAAAAGGCAAAATATCTTTGGCCTGACTCTATGTTGTCCATATATCACCAGTTAGTCTAAAATGTTTCTGAACAATGAATGTCATTTTTCTTCAGGTGCTGATATTTGTGTTTAAGAACACACCTACAATTTTCTCTCAAATCATACTGTTTTATAAATGTTTAAGAACAAACCCAGGAAGGGAAGTATTCAGCAACTATCCAAGCTACAATCTTAAGCAGATTTTTCCAGAGTACTGAAGGAGACGGCTCCAAGTGGATTGAGTGCAAAAAGCAAAGGAAAAAAGTCCTGGTATTCTCAAACCATTCATTTAACAGCATCAGCCAAAATCCAAGGGTCCATTTAAAGTGTTCTGTAACAATGTCAGTAATAACCTTTACAATTCTCAAAGACCAATTAAAAGCCAGAATCTTTTAGAAGTACTGAACTGATGGACAGAAGTGGTACAGCTTCTCCTAACACATTAATGCATTTTGCAGACACAGACAAAAGTCTTTGGAGCTGCAACCTCTATTACTTCACCTCAAAAAATCTAGGGGCATGTATAAGAATGAGGGTACTGATTTTATTAATATTTAAACTTTACAAACTCCTTGTGGATAAAAGTTCAGAATTCTGAAAAGGTGACTTTATATTAACTATCTGTGCTCATTCTAACACCTTGCTGTGTCCACCCAGGTAGGAAACTGAAGAATACTACATACAAAGAAAATATCTAGTGATACTTCTGTAAACAGGCTAGTACTGGAATTATCACATCAATTTTTTCCCAAGTGCCATTAAGATGAAGAGCAAAAGCAAAAAATCAAGACACTGCTCTAGTAGGCTAATGATGCATCTTTAGGCTGCTATAAGAAAAGTAAAAACACCTGTGAGAAAAATAAAAATCCTCCCACTTAACAGCCATTGTTTTGTAGAGAACCTCAAATTTTACTCCAACTGTAGGACGGGAATACGAAACAATGTGACATGACAACCCTCATGTAATTCTGTAGTGTCCATAAGTGCCCTCCTTACTCTGAATCCTATACTGAGGTGATTCACAAGAGCAGAAGAACATCTGTAAAACAGAGCTAGTGAATCACAGTTTACTCTGGAGCCACCTCCTTACCACCAACAAGCTGCTACTGAAATAATACCAGCTCACTCTTATCCCTCAAAATGCCTTTGGTTCTGCAAAAACTAATTCTGCTTCACAGGGTACTCCCAGTTCCTTCTCAGGGTCTACCAGATACCAGCTGGGCCAGAGGCAGTTCATGCCGTGGCTGGCTCCATGTAAAGCATGTGCTGACTGGCCACACATCGAATAGGCCAGATAAGAAGGTCATAAGGATGTTAGTTTGGGTTTCTCCCACTCCTGACATTGATTTTTCTTTTTTTCATTAAACTTGTAAGAATTTATCTGTGAGGCCTCTGCTTCTTGTTGTATCTGGTTGAATTGGTCACTTGGTTCCAAAGTTAAGTGGAGAAGGCTGGCAGCAGCATGATTTTGTGAGCTGTGTTTCCCCGGTAACCAGGCACAAAGGAAGGGGCAAGAAGGGAGAGGCAGTACTTACATAACAAATAGCTGCAAGTTCCTGTCTTGTATGAGCCTTTTCCACTAGACTTTGTGCCTTCACTGGGTTAACACCATGGTCGTAGACTGTAAATTTGGTTCCCATGAGGTTTGACCTAATGTCAGGTTATGGAAAAACACAAAAAGAGAGGCATCGGTACAAAGTTTTGTCATCTTCTGAAAGTATTTGTACAGCACAGCAAAAACACACATCTCCTGCCATCTGTATCTTCCTGCTGCCAGCTCAGTGAGGAGTTCCATGACATGCCCATATGAGCCTGTAACCTATCCTGAAAAAGCATCTAGACAATTTCTTTTCTGCGTTCCCACAGTGAATGATAATGCTGAAGAAGGCTGCCAACCCAAGTGAATACAGATTACATTGAGCAGAACAATGCAAGTTCATTCTCTTTGAATTTATACCAGATTTCCAGTCATAACCACAACTCAATTAAAATGCAAATCCTATCTCAACTGTCTATAGTTTTCATCTGTGGTTCTCACCTGAGTTTTCCAATGAAACTTTCCCCTTTCCGAGATAAATCAGTTGGGTCAACTGATATGAGGTAATTGGATGTTTTGCTCTTCTTTCTTTTTCTCCCTGCAAGAAGGAATGTCTGGAAAAATAAAACTTTGATTAAGACTGGTGCTTTGTAAGAATGCAGAGGCATTGCTATCCAAACTGTTATCTCTCCATTTCCTGTACACATTCTCTTTTTTGTTCTGTGCTAATATTACTGTCTCCACAATTTTGTTCTCTTCCATGGTACCCAGCCTGAAATCCTACCCCTCCATCAGCTCACTTGGCAGTCTAGATTTAACGCACCTGTCCTTTCTAGTCTTCCCTCCTTTTCTTCTGGACCAACTCAGTCTTCCTGCTCTTTTTTAACATTTAGCATTTTTATACTTTTTCAATTTCATCTTTCACTGTATTATGGCTTTTAAACCACAATACAATGCTAATTACATGTTAATTCCCTCCTTAGTACCTTGGCCAAATATAAGCTGTCCTCATCTGCATGATGGCTCTCCTCAGCTGCTGGTTTCTTACCAAAAGCTCTCACTTGCACCAAAAATATTCTGTGGTAGGAGTACAATACCCAAGATAATGTGTGCTGCTTCCAGTACCTTTTTGTTGTCATCCCTTTCCAGATGCATGTAGTAAGTAGGGAAGAGCCCCCGGTCCATTCCCTTTTTATCTCTAGTTATCCGACACTTGACACTAATTCCACGGGGTGCAGGGCGCAATGCAAAATCCTCCAAGTTCTCAACTTCTCCCAGTTGTGCATCTGCCTGAGGGGATGGACTACAGGAAGCACCTGTTTCCTATGGGAAGAAGCATCATATTAGCAACTTAATATCAGATCACAGACTCTGGTATTCCACAAGAAAATAGTGGTAAGATATCATGTCTCCAGAAGATACCGGGGAAAGGAAGGTTAAACAAGAAACCACCTGTGTTTCCTCAGAAGAAAGCAGCTGAAGGTTTTACTCTGAGGAAAGACTAGGTCTCCAAGGGAAAATAGAAAAAGTACCCATTAAGCAGACATGAGTGATTTGCTAGAAAGGGGGAAAATAGGATGAGATGCCATAAATATTCTAAGCAAAGAAGCTCTTTGCTTTCAGAACTTCAAACACTGTGGAAAATAAAACAGTATGATAAAGCAGGACTGATGGATGCTGCAGCAAGACAGGCTGGGATTTTGTGACTGAAATGAGTGCTGAGGTGATGTTGGTTCAGAACAGTAGCAGAAATGGAGTAAGATGCTGGCAGAACCATATCAACTAAATGTTGGAAGAGCCTTAGAACAATGTGTATAGTCAGGATGCATAGAGTAATCAAAAGGAACTGGAATTCTAATGGAAATCTGGTACAGGTCATTAAAGCAATTTTTTCTTAGGGGTAGCTGAATCCTTGAATTGTAGCACCCAAGAGATTCCTCTCTGACTGGGCCTTCAAAATGAAGTTGCAGTTTTATCCCCATTCCCAGTTACAGCCAGTAGGAAAGCTGAGTGAATAGCACAGACACACATACATAGATTTGAAATTCACTAGATGGTCTCACCCCTTCCCCTCCTCCAGCACCCACCACCCTGTATCTCCAGCACTTTGCACCCACAGCCCAGTCTCCCAAGAAGCTGACACCTAGACCTCTTGCACTACTCCCCTACTACTGCAGGGCATCATACACACAGTCACCTCACAAATACACTCAGGTGGGTCTCCCACAGCATGGATTTTGAAGGGTGTCCAGCATCCATGTTCAAACCCCATGGTCTTTATCTGGTCTGAGCTAGCTCAGACCCTGTGTCATCCTGATGCTGGTCTCTTCCAACTGAGTGGCTAGTCCAGCACATAATTTGTCAACATATGTATGTATATCACACACACGAACACATTCACACAAGAAATAGTTAGAAGTGGAGTTTCAGAAGAGAGTGGGACATGCTGAAGTAATCAAGGCACAAGGCTTGGGCAGACAATCATACTGTTTTGCAGTTTTTTACACATATCTGCTGCCTTTTACCCCCTTTAATCCCTGTCTTCCCATGCTTATTACTCCCTGATCCACCTTGATACCCTTCTTTTTCCTCTTAAGTTCCTTCCCCCAAACATTCCCATATGGTGTTTGTCTAATCCCAGCATTCTCTGCTCCATTCCAAAATTCTGTTTCTCTTTGCATCCCACAATAAATGCTATAAACCTTCAGGAAGAAATCCCTCCTATGTTTGCATGGCATTTCAGAGCTTCTCTGAGTCATTTCAATGAGTTTTGCAGAGACAATGGCCCAGTCTCCTTTAAGGTAATAGTGCTGACTCACTGTGTTCTCATATCCACTGATTAGGCTCCCTGGGATCCTCCACCCACAATTGTTCCTTTGATCATTGCTAAGTCTTTATGTTTAACTCAGTGTCCTTTCAGTCCAATAACCTGACAATCTTGACCTTCCTCTCCTTTCAGGGAATAACATTGCTGGCTACTGTACTTGCAGCTACTGTATTTTAACCCAGTGCTCCAGGGTTTAGCACTGAAATCAGGCATATGCCCAGTGCTTATCAGAAATGGATTTCAAGACACTTACTGCAAAAGACTTCTCGCTGGATGCAGAACTAGGCCTCTCAGATTCAGGGCATGGTGAATGAGATACTTGTATCTTACTAGCTTCTTCCTCTTCTGTGTCCTCCTCATCAAAATTCAAACTGCCTGAAATTCCTGTCAGAATAGAGGATTAAGCATGTGATCTCTGAAAGCAGGTGTCACAAGTTCATGGCATCGCTAATTCATATATGACTCTCGAATACCTATTCACACTCTTAATTTCTGTTTTTTCAACTGCTGATTCTTAATTTCTTTTTCAACTGCTGATGTTCTCCATGTGCTGTATCTCTTCCTGAGCCCTGTAATTCAAATTCCTACTGGTATTTTGCAGTAGTCACTGTGCAGATGATTAAGCAGCTGTCAGGCCTTTAATAATATCGATTTTACTTGATATTCCATAACATAACATATTGCTTAGTTTATGCTGTCATTGAATTAATTTTGCATATTTTCATGCAAAAAAGTCCTCCATGTCTTAAGAACAACAACAATAAAAGGAAATCCAGATCAATATGCTGACACCTATCCCATAAATTGGACTCTGTACAGTTTACATCCTTTACCATTTTCTCTCAGTCTTACACACGCTGAAACAGAGTATGTCAATTTTTCAGTAAGAGCCCCTCCTGTTCTTACATTAGTACCAAAAACTCAGGTCCATAACTACTAATAATGACTGGATTTCTAAAACTGAAGCACAGACTGAGAAGTTCCAGGACTTATGTAATCTTAACCTAAGCACAGTCATGTAGAGATAACTGTGGGTATATAACTAAAATAACTGCATAAAGACATTTATAAAGAGGTTCTGTACACATCACTATTTGGTGCGTCCTTCCACTTGCAACTGCATCATCAATTGGTCTTGGAAGTTCTTCACAGAAGGGGTGACTGGGAGTTGGAAAGAGCTGCCCGGGGAGGTGGTGGAGTCACTGTCCCTGGAGGTGTTTAAGCAAAGACCGGATGTGGCACTCAGTGCCGTTGTCTAGGTGACAAGGTGGTGTTAGGTCATAGGTTGGACTCAATGACCTCAAAGGTCTTTTCCAACCAAATTAATTCTGTGCATCCAAGATTTTGTTCTGTGATTCTTTTCTTTAGTTTGGCTGTAGCAAGGAAATGTATCTAAATTACAGACAGTGAACACAGCCTGCTTAACTGAATTATTTTCTGAGAACATATATTATAACAATTCTCTGACATGGCACTGCAGAGAAGGGGCACTGCTGGAAGTCTCAGATAAAACAGAAAAATCCAGTCTTAACAACCTGTCAGTAAACTTCCCAAAGGACGTTTGGGAAGAGGAAAGGCGTTGACCCTGGTACTCCAGCCAATTTCAAAATTCACTGTTTATATTCTACCTCCACTAATTTCCCCTGAAGTTACTGGATATTCTCTCCTCCTTCCTTTTCTAACTCTTGTGTAATGTTGCTATCTGTAGGTAAGCATCTGTGCCATCTGACAACTGGATAAGAATACCTCTGAATGTGATAGTACCTCAATACATGCAGTGTACTGGAAACATCCTGGAAGACAAGCTCTGTAAAATAAAAACAAGCTGTATACTAAATTAAACACTAGCCATTATTTTGCTGCAAAGTGCTTAGGCTGCATGCAACAAAAAAAGGTTTCCTGTAGTACTGGCAGCAACTTAAGATACTTGGCAGACAGAGCTTGACACTCCACTAGGAAATTACTCAATGGGATACAACTATTGAATATATAACTCGAAAACCACTGTGACAGCCTCTGACTGAGAAAAAAATACCTTTCCTGTTAGTCTCCTAAAGAGTTAAATTATGGCATCTACTGAAGGGTCCTGCTGTTGTGAAAATATTCAAGCATCTTATCAAGATAGAACATATCTGGAATAAAAACACCTCAAACTTTAGCAAAACATGGTGTACCGTTTTGACAGCAATTTCCTTGGAAAGACCAGAAATTATACAGCACATTGAGAAACCCTTAAAATATAACTGGTATGGTTCAAATAATACCAGGAAAAGAACTGCAGTACTGCACTTCCACATGCTATAGAATCTAGTTTAAAAGTGATATCCTACAGACATTTGTTTCATGATTCCTCATTTTTTAATGCCACTGAAATAAAGTTATAAAAGTAGAAGAGCCCCAAAAAAGACATTTACCTATTATTAACTCTTACCTCGTTTCTGTAATATTTCTTGAAGATCTGGCTTGCTTGCTGTGTCTGTTACAGCCTCTCCATCATTTTCCTTATCTGCATTGTCTTCTGGTTTGGTAGATCCAACAGACAGGGTTTGGAGCTTGGTCCCCAAATCCTGCACTTCTGATTTCAGGAAAGCAGCTGGTCCATCAATGCCTGCAGGCCAAAATGAAACAGAATTCCAAAGTCTATTTTTTACGGCCAAAGATGCATCTCAGGATGGTGGCTCTTTTCATCTTCCCTTCCTCTAGCATCTCTATAGAGTACTGAAATATATTTGTTCAATTTTTTGCAGAAGGCTTGGGAGGAGTCAAACCTGACTCTGGTACAGACTGCCTATTACTTTAAACATATCAGTTATCAGTTCCTCCCTATTTAAATATTGTGATTTTAGTTAATTTTGTGAATTTGTGAATAAATATTGTGAATTAGTGATTTTATCTACCTTTTTACAAGGGCTTAAGCAATTAAAACAAGTTGTATTTGTCATGCACACTGATAGTTTTAAATTTATTTACAGGCATCTCCCTTATTTTTTTTCCTTCATGTAAATTTGTTTGCTCCTATGCCAGGGAGTACTCTACAGTGAACACCACAAATCAGTTTGATGAAAGCTATAGACAGAAAAAAACCCTCTATCTTTTAGTTAGAATGAAATTTCCATGTTTAAACCATACAACACAGCTGTGCACCTCACTTCCCAATAGGTGGAGGCATCTTGATGTCAGGGTCTGACAAAACACCTAACATACAGCACACAATACCTAAGTGTAGTTCCAGCTTTGGATTTCTAGTTTTCCCACTGTTTTCCTTCTTAAAACTCTACTGCTTTATCTAGGCATTGTGTTTCTGACATGCTTACTTACTGAAGACTCCTACCTTAAAAGTTATACCTATCTTATCTCTCATTCTCGACTTGAAAGTGTCTTTTAACAAAAACTTTCTTACACCTGATTTTAAACACATAAATGCTACCATAAACATCACTACTTTCCTTCCCATCCTATGATCCTGAAAGGCATCTGGAGAACAATAAAAATATTCAAGAGAGAAGGGATAACACAGTTCCAACTGTGATCTTCAAACCAGGTAACACCCCTTGTTTGGAGGTTTAACATTCTACTGTACATATTAATTTGCTATCAATACAATGCTTGTATTATAACCCCCTACACACATCTCAAAGCCTTAGAATGTTTCCCATTACTTTCCTGATAGGCTGATGGGATCCTGACTCTCATAAACAACTTCCTGACACTTCCACTAGAATGTAAGGATTTCATTGGTGCTCTTTTTATCTTCTTGTGACATGGGAGTCTTAAGGCTCTCACTACTGCATTTCCTTTCACTCCTAAAATAATGGTCACTATCTTACTGCAATGTTTTGGGGCCACCAAGTTACTGCCTTCAGCCCTGATAACACTTTGTGCTTGTGACTTTGTGGACCACTATAACCTGTCATGTTTCAGCTGTCTCAATGAAACCCACAGAAAACAGATGAGGTAAAAAACATCAAGACCTAACACAGTGTTCACAATACTTTTTGCTTGCTTTCTCCATTTCATCATTCAGTCACATGCAATGTGACTGAGATGGAGTATGCCATGACACCATAAGGAAACACCATACAAGCAGTCACTACTGAATTATTTTCTTTATCTTACAGCTTTAGAAGATTTTTTTACTTTGGATTTGTATGTCCCCACCTTTATACAAGTTTCCAGCCCATTTCTACAGTTCTTCTAGCCTAACTCAATGGAGAGATTACTCAAGGGTACATGAAGATCTACAGCTGTCACAAAAGTCAAGGTGAGGTTTGCTTTCACAGTTTAGTATTGCTCAACCATAGTGTACTACAATTCAACTTTTGTATATAGAAAAGCATGTAATCAATCTCATCACTTGACCCCTACTGCAGCAATGTAAGCACCCATCTGTGACATAATGCATGCACTGCGATTTTGGGGAACCCTGTTGCAATCAGGTTGATTATTTACCATGTAAAACAACATCACTGTGCACAGGGGTAGGAGTTTCTACTAAAGGAGTCTGCTCCTCGCACCCTTTGGGCTTTGACCTGCGCAGCTTGGCCTCAGGATTTGGCTGTACCATCAAGGGATCGAGGCGTTTCTTCCTCTGCTTCTTCTCTAGAAGGGCTCTCTGTGGAATAAAGAAAAGCAGGAAACAGAGACGAGTAACCACATCTACAGAGGCAGAATCCACACCTCAGCCACTGGCAATGACATGTCCCTGATCAGAATCTCAAATAAACCTGAAGTGTTCTTGCAAGCTCTGACAAAAGTCCTACACACAGGTATCACCGTGGTTTTGGAGTGAGATGCCAACTTTGATTCTCCATGAGAGGTTGACATGGACACCTGCCTATTTTCTGACCTGTCTTGAGACTACCAGTTAAATCCTTTCACCCAGTCTCAACTGCAGCAATCCTTAACACAGCTAGACAAATTCAGCAGTCATCCATAATCCCATATGAAACTGTCAGGACTTGCAAAGGAAAAGGTTTTTAACTCAAAAGCTATCACCTTATAGAGAGAACCTAAAGCAAATAGTTCCCAGAAACCAATGCTGAGAGATAAGACTTAAAGTGGGGAGACAAATAAAAAAATAACAGTAATTAAAATAGGAATGATCCACTAAAAGGAAATTTGATCTACGTTGCAAAATTTTTCCACATAATTCAGGGCTGAAAGGAAAGACTGGTAGGTCCAAATGCTAAAAATTAAAACATTATTTCTCCAAGATACATATACATTTGATACTTAAGATTTCCTACTCAATGAGAAGAGAAATAACTTCTAGACTTAAATCAAGGCAAAAAGGGATATGGTGCCATTTTAAAGACAGACATGCTTAGTCCTTAAAAACAAAGGTGATGCATGAAGAAAATATCATATTCTAATATCCTGCACCATTATGCAAACAATGTGCAAGCTCCTTACAGTAGATGCAGTTTATCCATGGCTGTCTCTTAGGTACCTGAACATCCCTGAAAATTGTTTTTGATGACAGAAACCATTTCTCCATCAAATTATTTTCAGTCTCAATGCACCACCAGATAAAGAATTCATCAGTACCAACAATTCAATCCACTTGAGACACAGACACTTTTGGAGTCCTTTCCTCTCCCATTATTCTTTTTCTCTTGCTGGTTTTTTCCTCTGCTATTAGTCTTTTTATCTCAAGTGAGATTAGTTTCTCAGGCAACCTCTCCCTGAGGAATTCCAACATAACTCAGCCCTTGATTCTTTATTCTGTCTGGTTTTTTTACTCTTATCTAAAAAGAAAAAAAAACCAAAAAACAAAAACCCAATCACCCAAAACCCAAACAAAACCAAACATACAAAACTTCAAATATAACAAACAAGCAAAACAAAACAACAAAAACAAATACCTTGAAACAAAATTACTTTTTAAAATTTAAACTCAGAATTACCCTTTGAAGACTGGACTGCAATACAGGTAGTGTTTGCTACTGCAGAATTATTTGCAATGATTATCCTGCAGAGCAAAAATTACACAGAATTCCAAAGAGATTATCACAATTGTCTAGAATAAGAAAAGAAAAACAAGCAGTAAAGTCAAATTTTTAGAAATTGCTAATTACGGATGTGTTTTCTAGGAAGGCAGTCAGGCCTTTCAGAAGAATTTACAATGGTTTGTGTTGTTTATTTCTTTTTTAAATTAAAGCTGAGGAAAAGTTAAAAAAATGTCATGATAGTTTATAATTCTCCAAAGGAGAGAGGAAAAACAAGAATCAAAACATTGTACTCAGAATAAGGATTTGAGAAAAACTTTTGTCAAGGCTTCTCTATCTGACAAAGAGACAGAAAAACAGACAAGAAAAAAAACCCAAACAAACAAAACCCAAAAAAACCCCAGCAAAACAGATATAACTTAAAGGCAGTAAGAAAATAAGAAAATATATAGCTACTGTCAGAATGCAAAATTGAATTTGGCATCAACACAGGATATAGCAATTTCAAGAGTTATTTAGTGAATTATTCTATTAGGTAAGCTTATTGTAAACCTTTCACTGCTCACCAGACTAAATTTTAATTATTATTCTTATCACTGTGTTACATCAAAGGTTTTCTTGGACTCACCAATCCAACAGGATCAGTTTATATTAAAACACAGTTTACTGCTGGTAGATGTGACTGATCTTCCTTTCTTGCAAGAACCACAGGATAAACAAAGTGGCAAAACTTAGTTTTTTTCTAAAGGCTTCTCTGTATTACTTTGCATACCGAGATAGAAAAAATATGTGCAAGTCCACTGTCAGGACAGCAAACAGAAGTTCATTTTCTCTCCACACGGTGGCAGAGCAGCCTGCCGTTCAGTACCATGTATTCCCGGGCGTATTCCACTAAGGAAGTACAAAAAGGAAACGGGTATTTTGTTTCATTTTGTCTACTAATTAGCCTTTTCCTCCAGCTCTGTGGTACAGTAAAAATTCATATAATATTCCTACATAAAATGTAGATAGTTCATAAACAGGAGACCAGAACGCACAACCCATTAAATAAATAACAAATACTAATTATCATTATTTGCTTGAGATTTTGTGCATTCCATGCATTAAATACTCCCAGAAACATCTTAAAAAACTATAACATCAGAATATAGGATGACTAGAGGATCACAAACCACTAGCTCCTGTTCAAATGAGCTTTCAGGAAGTCACATGAGAATATCTAGTGTACTATTAAGACAACTAGTTTAGTATTCTCTTTCTCCAGCTGTGATGGCAGGAAACTGATATACAGGAAAGTTCCAACCACTCCAGCCTTGAAAGTGCAATCCTGTGCTACTTATTAGTTGGTACAGCCCTAACCCTAGCAGGCCAAGCGGGATGGATCCTAGCTAGGGAACATCCTCTCCTCTTCCAGCTGCCCCTTAGCTCACGCTGGGGTAGCAGTGACAATGGCAGCGATGGTGGCATCAGTGAAACTCCACGTCAAGAGTAATGCACCACACCAGGTGCATTCAGAAACACGCCAGGCTTCGTGCTCCCCCTGCACAGGGAGATGGCAGCATTGCACTTGAGCTGCAGATGCCTCACAAGAGTCAAAAATCTTCTAGTAATGAGGAAATAAGCACTGCCTGAGCAATCACACAATCTTGCCTCTAGGAAAAGGCAGTAGTCCAGGGGAAAAAAGCATCCTGGCAGGCAGAGCTGGCCCACAGATGGAACTTGATGTCATGCACTATTGTAAGTAATATTTTACTGCAATTACAGGGTTTCCAAACCCATCATCATAAAGATGGATGGACAGGCATGCCTCTGCTATGGCTTATTCCAGATTCTCTGTATGAGCAGATATTCTATATATGATCCTGCTGGATTAAAACATTTTGCATTTTTTATATTCCAATTCCTATAATTGTTTATGACAAATTAATCAAGCAAGGCATCAGCTACAACTAGCAGCAAGTCCATCATATTTGGTAGTGATCTCCTGATCTTTGTTTCTTCAGAAGGCTTAGTACTATTCATGTAAAAGTAGAGTTTAAAATTAATATTCAAACCTAATTCTAAAATCCTAAATTAGAGACTGTTAGCACTTCTCAACAAATCTCATTTGCAAAGGGCAGGAAGTTAAAATATATTTAGTGAAATTTTCTAGCAATTTCTTTTGCAGATGATTGCAATCTCAACCAAATCCAAGAAATACGGAAACAAGTCTGCAAAAGGGAATGAATTATTTAAACTGACCTCTTCATGATGTAACTGACAGCTGCTCTGAAGGAATTCCACCCAGCCCAGCAGTTTTATTTTGGAGGAATAGCCATGCATCCCCATGGCAAGGCCTGACACTAAGCAAACACTGATCACAGCACCCAGCACTAGGAGAAAGTGATTATTGCCAGCTTATGACCCAAGACCAGTTCTAAAACAGACCCTGAGGTTCATCACCAAGCAGTCAGACCATCCTTGTCACTAAATGCTCTTTTATAGATTATTTGAATTAATTCTGTTTTAAAATAAATTGTTTGTTTGTTTTTAAACAAGTGTCACTTGATAGTCTACAGATAAAGGACTATTGTGGCTTCCACAAATACAACCAAAGATAAATTTTACCTCTTGACTCTGAAGTGTTTTAGATAAATGCCTATATAAACGCAGATAAAGTTGGTAATAAATTCAGAGCCTGAAGTCAAAGCCTAGCAAACTCAGACTACAAATAATGACCAGGTTCTGGTAAAGAGGATTATTACCCACTGCAACAGTCCCCTGAAGACTGCTGTGTCTGGACTTAAAGATCCTCAGCTGAGAAAATGCCTTCCTAAAAACCACGCTTCAATTTGAACAAGATGAGTTTAATGCAAGACAGTGATCTGTGGTCCATGTGAAATGGCCACTTAGAGAATCATAAAAGTCTCACATCTTCTAATCTATTTATAAGCATTTGAAATTTCACAGAGAAAGAATATTAAGGATGGATACTTCATTGCTGTGAAGAATATGGTAACGTAAGCATCCAGCAAACAACACTTAAAAACTGAGACCTATAGCCTAATAACTGACCCATGCTTGGCTGTAAATATTTTCATTGTAGGAAACAAAAAAAGGTCAGAAGAGGCTGGAAATCCTTCTCAACAGCAGTGTTAAAGAGATTGTTCTATAGGTCAGTGAAACTGTTCCTCTGATGCCTAAAATGGGTAATTCCCTGCAGTCTTCCCATCTTTTGATTTATTCCTGCTCTCTAGTGAAATAAGAGAACATATGAAAAATAAATTTATCAAACACACTGAGTCTACAAGCCATGGCAAGGTTGACGTGAACCAACGAAAACCATGAAAATCTTCAAAGTTCTTTAGACCAACCATTTTTAGCACTTCACCCCAATTTCTCAAGTCTCTAGAGGGCTGTTTGATTTCCTATATTTATTTTTACCAGCTTCAGCACTATCATTTACCTGATTCTGTAGTTTCAGCTGTCGTAGTTTCATGCTTTCATCCTCAAAGATGCTGCAAAAGCAAAATGAACACATTAATTATTGCTATTAAACAGTTTGCATTACAAGAGCATAGGATATTCCCAGACAACAACTTCATCATCAAGACTTAAAAATGACTGTTAGACATTACTTCCATCTCACATGAAGACCAAGACATAAGGTATTAAAAATAAAACATCATATTCTGTCATATATAAGACTGAACTCTGGTTTAGTCCCCTTACTAAACCATTCTGAAAAGATTTTGAAAGCACCAAAGGCTTCATTACTGATGGATTACAAACCTCTATTCAGATGGGGCTCAGAGACAGTTTACACTTGAAGGCTTAACACAGTTCAGATGGATTCAGTAAAGTCCCTGCTGCTTCATAGGATACCTGATTCCAAATTAACTCAGTTTTGTCTTGGAGTCAAACCTACATCATTTTCTCTTCTTGCCAGATGTTCCAGAACTACTGTTAATACTGGAGAGAATCTGTGTTTGCAACATCTGACATTAATTCCTAAAGGTAAGCAAGAACGATTTCCCTATTTCAGTATTTTATAGATAGAGTTCTCAAATTTTTTATTCTAAGTTGTGTCCCATATAGACTTCCCATTTCCTTTCATATGATAATGAATTATACATAAAATGCAATTTAGAGCAGTTAACCCCACAAATGTTAATTGACTATTAAGCACATATTCTGTCGACCACAGTTGTGCTCTTTTCTTCAACACAGCTTTGACAAAGATCTCTCGGGAAGTAAGAAAGCATCAGGAAGAAGGTACTTCATGTGAGAAACAGACAAACATTATAGATTTTATTAATAGCACGCAGAAAAGCAGGGCAAGGCACAATTTCAATTTAAACAGGAAATTCTCTGTCTGGTCTAGGTATCCATAAATGTCCAGTGATGTGAAGTCACAAGCTGGCAGCCAGTGCTGAATATAACCCTAACAAGGAAAACCAGAGATGGAGAGAGACAGAGAGAGCAGACCTGGAGCTTCTGCAAAACACACGCCATGGACATTGGATTACAGCACACAGAGCTAAGGAGAGAAGAGAAGCCTCGGAGTCCCCTTAACCCCTAGCAAACCCACATTTGACTCAACTTCAGGCAAGCAGATGACAGATCAGAGGTCATCAGAGACAAACTACCCAGCAAACACTGACCCTGCTCTGGAAGGTTGAAATATGGAGAAAAAGAGTTCTGTATACACATATCATGCATAACAACTCGTATACTCTAAAATTGATACTTATTGTCCAACCAGTAGTATTTTAAAGCAAGTTAAGACTGCCATTACTTTTTTACTCCACAGCTTTCCTTATTTCTGTACTTTTTTTTCCCTATGAATTTGAATTATCACACAACAGGTCTAAGACCTTGAAAACATCTTGTTTCTAAAAGCTGATGTTACTCCTCACATGGACCTGTAATACACAGTGTCTTGGATTCTAAGGGAATGGAGGGCCTGGAAAAATTAGTGTCTTTCTTAAATAGGGATGGAGAGCTTCTGTGTATACCCAAAGCAATAGTTACAGTAATACAGTCATCTTCACTTGAAAACAGCCACCACTTAAAAAAGAAACAAGTGCTGCACAATATACAACAGTTGTCACACAAAACTTCAGCATAAAAGGTGACATGCTTATTATTTATAGCATAGGTGATGGAAAAGGCCAGATATTTAGCAAAGTTTGAAAAATAACTGAACGTTCCATTTAAAATATTCAGGACAAAAAAAAAAGGGGGGGGAGAGGGAATAGTCCTTTTCTTCTCATACACCCACTGACTTAAGAAATTGATGACATTTGTTAACTGCAGTCGAGAGTTTGTTATAAAGCAATCTACGCACCTGCAATCACCAGCAGACTTACAGACATGTTCTGATGGACACAAAGGTGTCCTGTGTAGGTACAAGCTGCTATCTGTGGTTTTGTTGCTTTTTCCAGCAGAAAATGTATTCCCAAACAATTTGAGTCTCTTCTTCAGAAGATCAGAAGAAATAAACACTACCACTTTAGGAAATAAGTTTACAAGGTTTCCTTTCTACCTGGACAATGACAAAGTGCTGAAATAGTAGGACTCACATACATGCCTTGGGGAAATCTTCAGTGAAAATTATTCACTTTGTATGTTATCTTCTACCCAGACTGAAATAAAAGTTACATTATGTAACAGGAGCACAACTCAGACTACACAGAGCCTCAACTCTGGCCATTTAACTGATGCTTGAACATAAAGACTCTAACAGGTCACAGAGCTTGATGAAGCAAAAAGCAACAAAGTGTTCTCTCTTACAATTTGTTTTAAACACAGACCAAAATTGCACAGTAGCAGGCAAAACAAAATGAAAGCAACCATCAGTGCTTTCCATTTTAAAGTGCAGGGATTCACACAAGCAGTAAAATAAAAAACTAAAGTCGTGACCAATGTAGCACTATAAATATTAGCGTCAAAACACCCCTTTCATACTATTTTTATTTACTGCTCCTGCAGCTTTTCTTGCAGAACTCATCATTATGAAAGCATAACATAATAACCAGTCAAAAAAGAGATTCCCACACTTCAAACCTTTTTCTACTCCCCACAGCAGATTTGGTGTTATTACAAACTTTAACAGGAGAAAGCTGTGCCAGAGTCTCTCCCACAGCTCACCACTAAGGAATGTAAGTGGTGTGCTAATCCAGCTGCAGGCTTCAAACAGGAATCCTCCTTCAGCTGGACTGACAACACAGATCAGTGCTCTTCGGACATGCCCACGCCAAACCACTGCACTCTTTGCTTTGCTTTTCTGTTTGAAGGGTTTATGCGCAATAAGAAGAATTAACCATCCATCAGGAACAGGAAAAATAAGCAGAATTTCCATAGCTACAACACCACAGTTAAAAACGGGGGGGAAAAAAATCCTACCAAGCCGGTTGCCCATTTACCCTTGATGAATAAGAACTGGAAATTTTCAAGCAGTCTGCATCAATGTCTTCTCCCCAGCCACTGCAGCACAGCAGCCTGCGCGAGATCCTGCCCACAGACACCACTGCTACATTTGCCAGAATCCACCTGCAATCCTACTGAAGCTGCACGGCAGGTAACAGACACTTGGCACAGAGAAAGGAAAGATTACCCAGAACAGAACATACAAGGAAAGACTGATGATAGTGCAGGATACAGAATAAAAATGAGAGTGGGAAAGCAACTTAAATAATATTTAATACAACATGGAAGAAGATGGCAAGATGCAAAGGGGTTCTCAGATTTGACACAGATTAACATGGAGCAAAAAGTTCTATTTTTAACTGGTAGCATTTCAAATTCCTACTGAAATCAGAATCAGCCTGGTTTTCATTTCATAATCAGAAATTGAAGTGTTGCAATAGGAATATGCAACAAATTTATTATAAATGTATTTGGTCTTTCCTAACCATTTTCAGAACAGCAAACAACCACAATGAAGAACGTAACTCACAAATTATTTAACAGCTATTCATATATGCAACTGAAGCTTCCTTTTTGTGTGGTTTATTTTCTTTTTTGTAAAAAAGGCACACTACATCTATTTACAGTCCTTTCACAATGGACATACTTTTCAATGACACTGAAATTTTGGCATTACAAACTGTGGATAGGCAGAGGTAACACTCTTGTTTTCATTGCAGATTGTCTGTGCACCTGAGTATGCTGTACTTGAAAAAAAAAAAACACCAACCAAAATACTTATGTTCTAAGAACTTGGCAATAATTACCATTGAATCAGCCAAACACAAACTCACAGTATAATCCAACTCTGAGAACAATGAAAAACCCTGATATTAAAGCAGAATGTAGGAAACAAAAGCAGCCCACCAGCCTGTGGAAAATGTTCTTCCATTCTGTCCAAGGTCCACACAAGAGAAAGGACTGAAGAATTGGAGGGAGTTCAGCAGAAAGCTGAACAAATTGACCAAGGACTGGTAAGTGCACCCCTTAGCATAATTTCAATGCATCCTACAGTTCATTCAAGAGAAAATCAATACAACTCCACTGTATTCCATGGCTTTGAGGGTACACATGACATTGATGAGAGAGAAGACAATAAAATCCAGACATAAATAATTAAACAAATTCAGATTGCAAGTAAGTTTTTTATTGTTTTTATTTATTAACACTGTGACTAATTTACCATTAGGATAACTCATGGACTGTGGATTTTCAACAGAAAACAGCAGGTTTTAATCAAGCTTGAATATTAGAAGTTGCTGTTGTAGACTAAGGCTATGGTTTACCTCCTATTTCAGGTGTGGTTATCCCTGATTGGAGAGCTAAGCATTGTTTTTTCAAGTTATTTCAATTAAATCTCCTTTATATACTGACTGTTGAAGCTAAAAGGAAGCAAAACAAACAAAAAAGGTTGTTTTTATCATGGATCATGGACTAGTTTTGAAAGGAATTGACTGGCTGCAGTTGTGAATGAGAGGCGATAAGCACAGAAAGTAAGAAAAGCAACAGGAAAGAGCAGCCTGTAGAGACAAAATGTTCTACATGGCTGAGAACTTACTGGGAAGACAGATTTGAAATATGTTAAACAAAGGAAAACACCATGATAGTTTCCCCTGCATTCAATAAAATGTACATTCCTCATATTCCACCAAAGAAATACTATACTCAGTTTCTCCTCCTAAACAAACAATGCAGCAAAGCTTTGCAGATTTAAATGTTTCCAAGTTAGCTAAATCTATCCTGGAATTCAAGTAGTTAAAGCTTTGGTAAAGAAAAAGTAAGGTTGGCTGCCTCTTTTAGGAGGAAATCAGACTAGCTGACAGAAGCAGACCCCACTGCAACTTTAAATGAAAATCTGAGCCAGGAGAAGGAAGGACAGCTTGTTTTGCCTTTGAACTAAGTATCTTTACAGCACATATCAGCACTGTGTCTGTACTCAATTCTTGGTGAGAAAAACTGAGGAATTATTACCTATTTGTGCACAGCTCTAGGGAAGGTAATAAAGTTTCAGACAGTTCATAGTTTGGCAGAGAGATTCAGGGAAAGTGTCCAGCAGAAACTTGTAGATAATTTTAAAGTGAACTGGATCTTGAATTTGCTGTGCATTGTTACAAACAAGCTTGATATTTTTGTATCAATCTGACACAGAAATCCTTTTAATAAACACGATCTTTAGATACTAGTGGGAATATGAACCTATATATTAATAATCAAGATCCTCAAATTTTCAGTTGTTTTCATTGCTCTACTCCTTTTAAAGAAGCTCCAAGGCACAGTAACACCATTTTGGTCCACAAATATTCCCACTTTCCCAGTATCTTATGTTCCATTTCTCACTCTACAGAGGATTGCTTCCATCAGGAGTCTTACAAAGCTCATGTAATTTCTTTTTCCTTTGTATGACAGTTTATTAATGTGGTAGCAACAGTTAGGTCTCTGAGCAATACTCCTAGAACTTAAAAATCAGGGGATGAGAAGAATGTGGCTTGTGGCCCACATCTTCATCCACTGGATTTTATTTTTAGCTGTAAAAGTGCAAGTAAAAGCAACTTCAGTAAGAAATGTTGAGTCAGCTGCTGTGGAAAGTGTTTTGACTCTTAACCCTCCAATAAACTTTCCTGGGGATTATTCTCATCTGAACTACAGCTATGAAAGAAAACAGAAGCTGTAGAAAAAACATTAGTTGAAGAAGGAGTCTTATCTTTTAAAAGATAGATTCCAAACAAAAATTGCAATACTGTGTCTGGAAACTGGTTGAGGAACAAAATTTATCTGTAATGTACCTTCCAATCCACAAAAGGGTGGAGTCTTGACACAACTGTAATTGCACATTTTTGGGAAAATGCATAGCATACCACCCATAAGAGTGAAGGTTACCAAATTTTTCTGACTTCCCCAAGGCAGAAGAATGTTTTCTTTGGGTTTTTTGGCAAACACAGGATACAAGGGGTTTTTTGGCAAACACAGGATATTCTTTCCTTCATAATTAATAAGCAGTAAGTCTTCCAAAGTAAACCGATCTGCTGCAAGTCAGCCATAAAATGCCACACCTATTTCTAAGTGACACTGCTGAAGTTGTATCATCATTTCATTAAACTATTTTTAATTTATAGGTGATACTTCAATAAAGGCAAGTTTTAGTGCATCTGCCTTTTTTACAGAAATCAGTAAAATCAGTTTCATCTTGGATCCCTCTGCACCCCCAAAACACTAATGCAAATAGAATATTGTTTTGAGAAAGGGTTCACAAAATTTGTTTGAAAAGTTTTTCACCTACTGAATATATTATGAGAACAATGACATGGAAAGAGTGAACACCTAATTTTGGAGGCAATTCTGAATTAGTGAATAAACCACTGTCTTGGATTTGCTTTGGTATAGAAATTATGTCCCACATAATACAGATTGAATAAGACTTATCTCAGAATATTTGAAAATAAGTATAAAATGAACCAATAAGAACAATAAACTCAACTGCCAGACCAGTGTGGATTAAGGGAGCAGCTAGAGACAGGCGCTGAGATCTGCATGTCCTACTTCATTTCAAAATATACCTGAATCCACTACATATTCCTGCCAATAACTTGTACCAACTATGTGAACAATTTACAACTTAAAGACCAATTTACAACTTAAAAAATATCCTAAAGAAACAAAACAGCAAGCTATTTCTTTAAAACTTCTGCTTCTACCTACCTGCAGGCTTAAAAATGGAATTTTAATGTGAAATTATCAGGTGTTTTTCTTTAAAACCACACAGATCAGAAGCATGTCAAAAATACCCAAATCAAAACACCCACCGTCTGCCCTTCCCTGTTAACCACCCCCCTCAAAAAACAAAACCAACAAAACCAAAAAACACCAACAACCCCAACAACAACAAAAAACCACCTGAAAAGGCTGGTACTCTGAAGAATATATGTATATTCTTTGCATGTATCTATATGTATATGGATATGTTACACCTATACTGTGGCAAAACAGCTGCCCCAACAACTCATAGCAACAGGAATACTGTGGAAGAGAGGAATTCAAGCAAAAACTAATCTGAGAAGCACCTGCTACAAACATTATTTGCTATAAAACATTAACAGGTTAATAATTATTTTTGTTGGCTAAACCCACGAAAGGAGTGAATTTAATGCAAGCCTATCCTTGCAGCACTACATTTTCCATACCTGCATCCATTTTGGGGTGACTGTTCACATGCCAAATGTAACTAGGTAAATAATGATGCAGTTTACTTTAAGAGAAAAGCTGAATTACGGTTAAACAAAGAATGAAGCACATGCTGTTTGTTGAGATTAGTTTTTCAGAAATTGATTCATATTGTTTTGGTGGACAACAAGTTTATCATGAGCCAGCAATTCACTCTCTCAAGAGGCAAAGGTGGCCAACAGCATCCTGGGCTGCATTAGGGAAAGCAGTGCCAGGCTGCTGAGGGAGTGACAGCACCCCTCTGCTGGTGAAGCCACACACGAGGTGCTGCATCCAGTTCTGGGCTTCTGGGAGCAAGACAGAGATGGACATACTGGAGCAAAACCAGCAAAGGGCCACAAAGGTGCTTCAGGGACCAGAGTATCTTTTACATGAGGTGAGGCTGAGAGAAGTGGGCCTGGAGAAATGAAGACTCAGGAGGTAACTTATCCATGTGTATAAACACCTGATGGAAGGGTGTAAAGCAAATAAAGCCAGCAGTGCCTACTGACAGCACAAGAGGCAAATGGACACAAACCAAAGCACATTAAATTCTACCCAACATCAAGAAAAAATTTTCCAGAAAAAGTGGTCAAATATTGGAACAGGTTGCTCAGGAAGATTGTAGAGTCTCCATCTTTGGAGATATTCAAAACCCAACTGGACATCACTCTGTGCAATCTGCTCCAGCCAATCCTGCTTAAGCAGCAGGGTTGCTCCAGATAATCTCAAGAAGCCCCTTCCAGCCTCTGTGATTCTGTCTGGTTGGGTTCTAGAGATCACAAGTTTAGATCCCAAGTGTGAGAGCACAAACTAGGTGACAATAAAAAATACAGGCTTTTGCAAGAAAATGCAACAGGAATAAAAGCATGATGAAAAGATTACATATTGAGCTCAGAACTATTGACTTCTGTATTGCTTAGTGTTTTACACACCATTCAAAAAGTGACTTACCAAATACCAAAGATTAGCTCCTCTTACTTGGAACAAGGGAACAGAGCAAGGAAAACGAAACAGCACTCTCTGGACAGAAGCTAGTACAACTTCTATTTGGACTATAAAGAGTGCAAACAAAAGCCTGTGTCATTCTCTGCTATACTACACTGGGAGAACAGAAAGGAGATTCTTGTTTTCCTTAGCCAGAAATCTTAAATTCATTTCTGCAAACCTAAAGCAAAAGAAGTATTCTTCATCTGGAAGGAAGGCCAAGAGAAGCCAGAAATCCACACAAGCCATTAACCATCAAAGCCATCATCAGTGCTGGGAGGGTGGCACAGAGGAACACAATCATAAGAATATACACATGAACTTACATTTTAAATGTGTAGCCAAACAGGGAGGTTCAACCGGGTTTTTATTATAATTCTTTCAAGAAAAGGGAGACAAGGAACCTCCTGTCAGGCATATTCTTTCAAGAGTTCACATCTGGTGACTCCATGCCTCAGGACTTTTCAGCTCTCAACCACCACCACAACTGCAGAGCACTGTGCTTCAGGTTTATTCAGTCGACCCTAATGAAATTTAGGTTTCTGCTAAGGAAAAGAAAGAGAAATTTATTCCACAAGCAGAATTTCACCTTTCTATTTAATATCCTCTCAACTACACGCTTCAAATCCCCATGGTCATTTCACTTACAGAAACACCTCTGCCCAAGGAAAGAAGAAAGCAGGATCCCCAGGGGGTTGGAATTCTGTCTCATGTGATCTTCTGTTTGTGAATTATTAAACCTTGCCTATCACTTTTGTTGACATTGTACCTCATTACAACAGGAAGCCAGTGAAATGTAGAGCAGCCATTATTCTCTCCTAGCAACAAAGACAGCAGTAAATAGCACATGCTATGCTTAACCCAGACCAGGTAACAAAACTCAAAGCTCCCTGAAAACAAGTGCATCACACTTGACAAGATGAATTGCACTTGTCTAATAGTATTTCAATTTAAAAATAGGGAAAGGAACATGAAATTTTCTGAACTGAGACTCTAGAATTGATTGTAGACCTTTATTCCCAATCCAGATTTTTTTTTTATTTTAGAAAAATTAAAGGGAAAGCCATTAAAGAGACAGAAACAGCAAAATGTCATTTCAATCTCAAACTAGGTGACTTGTCAAGATATTACTGCTAGATTTTAGTTCTTGTTCTTTTTTGCCTCAGATATCACATAAGAATGCAAAGTCAGAAAGGAGATGTAGAAGCACCCAGACTCCTACAGCAAGAGCACAGGCAGTTAAGAGTTCAAACATCCCACGGAGTGTGTTTTAAAGAGCACTAAGAGTTGGCGTAAATGTTCTTGCAGTAGTCTAAGGCAACATCTCCAGGCATATCAGCAAATCCACTTAGAAGAGAATTCATCCCATGACCCAATTACAGCACAGTTTTATTTTGGAGATCACTCAGCTGTGCCTCAGCAACAAAACAAGAGTCTGGAGCTATCCCAGTGCAAGTCTGGCTGCTGAAGGTTTTCACACATACAAAGCCATAATTATGTTAACTCAGCGCATTTGTCCCTCCTACAAATGCCACACCAACACTGATTAAAAAAAAAAAAAGGAAAAAAAGCAGAAAAGTAATGGCTCTCTATAAAAAAATGGGTTACCAGTAACCCAAATTCTAGGTGATAAGATATGGGAAAAGAACTAACTAGAAACTAAAGAGATAATTCAAACAAGGTTCAGCTTTAGGATACCTCTTTGCAATTGCTGTTACCAAGCGCATCTCAAATTGTATTTGGAGATTTTAGTCACACATTGTTGCCTTTTCTCTCTTGCCACTGCTGTCTACATCAAAGAAGCGAGGTGACTCCTTCATTCACATTAACAGCAGCAGCATCAAATTGCAAAAGGCTTTCTTTTTGCTTGAATCTGTACTCCAAGGAGTAGGTATCAACCATACTTATAAAATATTTACAGGTTTATCTAATTTTGGACAATTCCTTCATTATAATGTTTAGAGCTGAAAGGTGAAGCAAACAGGATATTAAGCCAATTCTCATTCATCTAAGGATAAGATTTGCAGAATTTTAAGTCCTGGAATTTAACAAACATTGGTTGTTAATTTTAAGAAGGTCACTGGTGGCTAAATAAAGACACCCAAGGACTAACAGAGATGCTGAGAGGCTTTTAAAAAGAATTTCAAACTTCTCTGTCTTCTCTAGTTTACAAGTATAGCTAAAATAATTAGCGAAGTATTTTGTCTTTTTTCTCCTCAAAATCATACTTATGGTGGTGCATTTATACAAAATACTCAAGCCCAGCAGCAACAAAGATTCCTGACAACCTCAATTACACTCAAATTTTTAAAATGTGAAAAGGGCTTTTGGCTGGACAACAGTAGTACTTTTGAAGTTTTCACCTTCTCTTAATCTGTAGGCTCTTAGTATTTTGAAAATCGAGCTTATTGGCAACGGGCTGTTTTCCTTCATTAACTTTGGGAGACACTGAGGAAGTATCCCAGAGCTCCTGAGTTCACAAACTGAAAGCCACTAACTGATGCATGTCTGGACCCCAAGGAAGCATCCATATGAGGGCAGGACTGGTGTAGCTGACATCCAGTTTTGTAGTCTCTGTAGACTCAGTCAAGATTTTTGCCCCTTGAAAATTATGTTTGCCTTACATGACATCTGCAAGTCAGAAGCTGAAGCATATTTGGAAAGTGTGTGGGAAGCTTTAAGTATTCCTATATACTGTCTGATTAGTGTGCAAAAGGGCAAAGCCCATTGGTCTCCGAGATTCTAAAACACGTACTACCATAAGACACAAATTTCCTTCACAATATTTTAAAAGCTTACAATGATTTAAAATTACTTTTACCTGAATGTTTCTACACTAATAATTTCATGGTAAGTCTCCAAGTGGACTTTCACAAATAAGAGAGAAGGCTTATCAAAAGCATGAAATAGCAGTATCAAGTTTATCATTTTCTAAAGCATTAAGACAGTTGTGCTGTGTCTACCTGAAAGCCAAACTTTAAAATGAAGTTGAGCAATTTCAGTTGCAGCCAGCTCCAGTGTAAGAAAGTCTAACACAACTCAGTATTTGCAAGTGACAGCCTGTAGATGGCCTAAATCCAAGATCCCTGCTTCCATTAATCATCGTGTATCCCACAGAACACTTACAAAACAATATGCACTAATTTTTGACTGGTAATAGTCTACTCCGTCCATCAGAAATAAAATACTTTCAGTATCTTTATGTGTTATTTTTCTCATTGTTCAATAGGAAAGGCATTCCACTCCTGGGGGAAAAGAAATTGCAAAAAAAAAAATGCTGCCCAGCAGTTCTCAGGTATAGTTTTGTTAAGCTTTACCTGTAGTATCCTCATTGCCATGAAGTGCCAGTTATTATGTATCACATTTACCTTTTCTACAAAATCCACTGTTTGGACAACTGACAATTATTTTACCAAACAAGAGTTCTAGTAACCAGATTTGTGACTTCTGGATAATTTTACTATTTTTGTCTCAGAAAAAGAAGAACCCTCCTAAGAATACAGACATTTGTCTTCCTCAGATTTATTACAATGCTGATGAACACTCCAGCTTCAGAGTCAGACCCCTCAAAATAACAAGCCTTACAGATCTATTTTAAAGCTATGTACTTTTCTTTAGGTTCACGTATTCTAGTTTTCTTACCTTAAGCATGGGGACTAAGAAAGCTAAAGAAAAGGATGTTTCTTTAATAAACTGGGATGGGAGGGAAGCAGCTATCCCATGAACTGCCATTATTGTTAGCCTGTTTCTGGGGGGAACCCAGAAAAGTACACAAGACAAGTTTCTCAGCAGAAAGAAATTATGCCAGTAGAACTGTTGTCAGAAGAGCAGCATCATTTCCTGCAGCATCAGGGAAATTTACATGTATCTGGACATCATCCCTTAAAAATTGTTTCCAGAACTACAAGACAACCCGAGGCCTTTCAAGTCTGCATAAAGAAGTAATCCAATGTTCCACAGCATATTTGGTGGACCCAAGCAATTACAGGACCCTTTCTAAAGCTATTGTTGCTTTTCATCCTCCAATTACCAAATGTAACAAAGTATGTAATAAAAAATACTCTTTCTCTTCTACACTGCGTTCATTATCATTTCACTACCCAAAGTCTAGGTTTCTCTCTTTACTTGCTTTACTTCTTCCTATCCAGAGGCACAAAGATAGATTTCCCGGTGTTTTTTGCAATCACACCAATTCTGCCAAAACCCATTTTCTCTGCTCACCAGTATACTCGCATTTAATTTCAAATAATTCCGATTTTGAGCTACTTAAGTGCCACAAGCATAAAGTCTTTCCGAAACCGCTTCTCCATAGTTCATAGCTGTTTTTCCTATTACATCAGCTGAGTTCATTTCTTTTTGGAGGAGCTATTCCTCCTTTTTTTCTCGCAAAGGCACACCGAGAGTGACACTAAACACCCAGACAGCTTCATTAGGAGGAGCAGAGGGGCTGAACAGCCCCGCGAAAACGCTTCACGGCAGCGCCTAGAAACCAAGAGCGGACCGAGACACCACAAAACCGCTTTAATCTACAAGTATTCAGCTGATACACACCAACGTTGAAGAGTGGAGCACATAAAACACCCCCGCACGTAAAACAGCGGCACGGCTGCCGCCCGCCTGCGGGACGCGGGTGTTACCGGGGCAGCGCCGACCCGCGTGGCCGCTGCCGCGCGGCTCCGCCCGCCCGGGGCCCGCTGCGGCCGCTTATCCCGGCACCGGGCGCTGCTGCCGAGCGAGGCAACCCCCGCCCAAGCCTGCTCGGCCCCGGGGAGGCCGCCGCCGCGCCAAGCCC